>JAQISU010000047.1:0-2500 GCA_029339505.1 Unio delphinus | reverse complement strand
ACGTCTGCTGCGAAACGCATGAATCTTTTAAATTTGGAATATACAGCAAATGTTAAGCAGTCAAGCAACAATAAATATCACACCTCTTTTTTATGAAATTGATGAATGAATGAAAACAGTGAACATATTGCCCGTATAATTTATGGTTGTCTTCATTATCTTTTTCCTATAAATAACAGAATCAAAACTGGTATGTTACGTTTCTGGGTTTTTAAATATACCATTCTTGCTTTCTTTGACGCCAGTTATGTATGTCCATCTCTCAAAACACTAGTCCCCATACTTACTGACACAAAATGCAATAAAACCTCTTTGTGCGTGCGTACGTTTGTGTGTGTTAGCTTTCGTTTACACACAAATCCTCGTACAAACGTTTAATAAAGAAATAGCCACCATTGACGTAAACCATTGAATTTCACCGTGTATGTGTATGTAATCTTTCTCAAGTTATTTCTTCACTGGTCTTGGTGATTATGTCATCCTGTTAGATTTACTACCGTTGTTCTCTCAACCTCTTGATCTCGTTTTGTAATGGATGTAAATGGTGTTGAATATGAGATAAATGTATCATCTTCAAGATCGCTAGCACAAACTCCTACCAACACATTTTGAAAAGTGTTGTGTGATACGGATCGCCAAAGTCTCCTTTCCCTTTGGAAAATTAATCGCTTCGTCTTGATTCGAAAAATTTAGTTTAACTAAGTTTTACACATTACTTGAGCTTTTTACATTTCACGTTGTTGGTGTAAGACGTAGTTCTCAATTTTCTGGAAGTTCGTTTCTGCGTTTCTCAGATGTGGCAATAATTTTTGGGACCCAACGAATCTCTATTGGCGTGAATCAGGATTCTTCGTTTTGTTGCAAAAGTTGAGAGCACTGATTTAGGCTCACTTATGTCGTCTTCGAAATCGTTAGCACGGATTCGAGTTAACTCTTCAGCTCCTGTCTGAGGCGATACGACATGTCGTTGCCTCTTACTTTCTCTCTGGAATCGTTTCATATTATTGCAAAATTTCATTGGACCACTTTTACACGCAGCGGACAACTGTATATATGGCGAATGTCTTAGAGTCAGGGAATTCATTCATCTGTCAAATGGTCAAGATGGAAGAGTCAACACTTTTTAAATTTCTGGTTAAGGAATTGGCACAACATACCGCTATTGTCATCAAAGTTTTAGAGTGAGTGATTCGAAATTTTCCTTCAGACAAGGCGACGGACTTTTCATCCTCGAAAGATTAAAGTCAACATGCTTGCTATATCTGTTACGAGAAATGACATCGGGCACAGGAATGCCCACAGCATGAAAGCAAAGGAGAAATAGAAGAAAATAGAGATAACTGTTATTATTCTCAGGAGAAATGGAACTGGATGTTAGAGTGTTGTATAGAAAGAATGGAAACAACAAAAGCAAGAGAAGGAAGAAGATAGGTCTTCAAATGATAAAAAAGGCTCCCTCCCCGTCAAAAAAAAAAAAGAAATTCAGATCGCTGGAAGAAGGTGCTATGAAGAAGAACCCGTGTCACTAAAAGAATTCAAATGGTGAGAGAGAGTGAAAGAAGAGGAAAATAGAATTTAATGATGTGCAGTAAAGTATAATTATTATTTTGAAATGAATATACCAAAGAAAAGTAGGTTGTAAATAAACAAACACGCATACCATTCCATCATGATGAGGAAAAGGGATTTTGAATTTTATGTTTTGGGTATTGAACAGTGTAGGTGATGTGGTGGATATTATGTTTGCGGTGTAAGAGTCTCTTTTGTGAGATTTAATTTCATTCTCTTTCATTTTAAGCTAGCACTACGGAATTTGGATAGTAAGCATGATATAATGGATTGTATAGTTGTGTAATGGATAGTATTCTTGGGGCATAAAGGATAGTTAATTTTGTGAGATTTCATCGCCTTCTTTGACGCTCTAAGCTAGCACAGAACTTGTTTGAATGATGTGCTAGGTGCCAGATGGTATGATAGACATTTTGTATGGCATGTTGGATGGTATATAAGGTGTAATTGTTTTGTTTTGCTTTCATCTCCTTCTCTTCCACTCTAAGCTAACACGAGGTGGTTTGTATGTTAGGGGTGGGGATGTTGAATAGAATAGTAATGTTGGATGATATAGTGGTGTGACGAATGATGTTTTGTGACGTGAGAGATATTCTATTTTGTAAGATTTCATCCACTTCTTTTACATTCGAAGCGAACACATGGCATTTTGGATTGTACGTAGAATATGCTGGATAGCATAGTGGTGTGATGGATCATACTTGTGTGGTGTAAGGGATGTTATTTTTGTGAGATTTCATCTTGTTCGTTTAAAGTGTAAGCTAAAACATAACGCTGGAGAGAGAGAGAGAGAGAGAGAGAGAGAGAGAGAGAGAGAGAGAGAGAGAGAGAGAGAGAGAGAGAGAGAGAGAGAGAGAGAGAGTTGTGTGTGTGTGTGTGTGTGTGTGTGTGTGTGTGTGTGTTGGTCATTCTTTGACTCTATAAAATTCTC
>JAQISU010000046.1:28980000-29110000 GCA_029339505.1 Unio delphinus | reverse complement strand
AAGTAATCCCAATACTAGATGACTTGTCTGACTTTAGTAATTGCATCTTGTTTATTAATTCGAAATGGATAAATATGTGGTGGTTGCGGTCGTTTTCCAAAAAAATAATTAAACTAATGATTTCCTATCTGCCGCACCCAAAAAGGTTTTGGAAACGATGGTGGGTGGGGGGAAGACAATTTGTGTAATATTACCTGTAGAGTAGTTGTCTCCGTACTATCACTAGCAAACAATGCTAATGATATGAGCACAAAAACATTTGTGAGAACATGGGCAGAGAACAATATTTGTATGCCCTAGGAAAATTTATCCAGTAGGCCCCAATGAATCACAAACTGAAACTACGGTGGACTACCTGACCATTGTGTTCACCCAGAAATTGTCTTACCCTGCCCACGGCCCTGTATAGGACTTAACAAGTTGGATGATCCATTTCTGAAGGAAAGGGGTGGATGGATGATTTTACTATGTGACTAGAATGACAATTTGTACAACTAGACGTGTATTTAAATGACTCTTCAAGACTATATACTTACAAAAACACGAGGACTTATAATTCTCCTTGTTGCATATAATTATTTTCATAGTGAATACAGGGGAACACAGCATCATCGATGCCAACGTAATCAGATCCCATGCCCAATCCGAGAATCCACACGAGTAACACATTTATAGTATTTCTGTAGCAACTGGCCATTGCAAATATATCACAGGATGAGTTAACTCATCATTATTAATCATATTTGTTTGAGGAGTTAGCAAAAGAGAGAGAGAGAGAGAGAGAGAGAGAGAGAGAGAGAGAGAGAGAGAGAGAGAGAGAGAGAGAGAGAGAGAGAGAGAGAGAGAGAGAGTAAATCCCTTAGCCAATCGAATGTATCATAAGCAGTTTTGGGATTCATATTCATTCCCATTAAGATAAGATAACATATTATATACCCAATTGTTGTTAAAAGTACTTGATGAAAACATACAGTTGAAACTCTAATATTAATGGGCTGGCATATTACTATCTGCGGTGATCTATAATGACAAATATTATATTCATGTAAGAAGAGAATTCACCAGAGTTACCCTACGACAAATGCGCATGACCGTACCGGACGCGGTTATGGAATAGATTTTAGCAAGCTAAAAATAGTAACGGAAAATGGTCTATATCCGTGGCACTTCACCTGGCATCTATTTCTTTGCAAGTCGTGCTATTTTTTCAATTTTTTAAAATCATGTCATACCGAAAAGAAGTCAGCAGACGAGTTACTAAAAAGAACATTATGCAGAACTCAAACATATTCAAGTTGATTGTTGTCTACACACCCACTTCCCTTCAAGGCTCCTCTATTTGCGGGAAACAATGGTCCATGCACCAATATATTTGGCACTTTGTTTGACAACGATTCGATGGTATTTGCTCAGACCCTTAAATCCGAGCTCATAAACATTGCAGTATGGCTTTCCTTGTTCCTTCAAGATGAACTTTAGTAGAAACGTTGATGCAAACCGTCAGCATAGCATCGGACAATGTCATGATGTTTTGGGTTATGGAGAAGTCACTGTCATTGGGGAATATTTCGCTCACTGTTTCAAATTGTGAGGTATGCTGGATCTGTCATTAGAGCGTGAAAATTCTAGCGACCCGTAAGCATCTTTATATGTGTCCAATACGCCGTTTATATTTTCAAAAAATATATCACGAATTCATTTTCTTCTACTAGCATGAAAGACGCTTTTACACGAAGTGATGGTGACGTTGATTTTGGTACTACTACTACTACTACTACTACTACTACTACTACTACTACTACTACATTTTCACATTTTTGGCACATTTTACAGTTCTATATAGACAACACTATAAATACGGAGCCCCGAATGGCCGAGTGGTCTAAGTTGCTTGTTTTACATCACTAACATCTCACTTCTATCCGCGCAGGTTCGAGTCTTGTGCGAAAATTTGTGGATATGTGCGAAAGCTTGGCTCGAGTCTTATCTCGGCTAACGTGGATATGTGCGGAAGATTGGCTGTAGCTTCCCGGTGGTTTGCCTGGTTTCTTCCATCGCCAAATATACTGACCGCCATGTATGGCCTCTCGTGTGGTGAAATAAAATACGTTAGGCAAATGAAACCAACACATCCAATAAATATATTCACTCCTCATTTTTAGCTTCATATACTAGTATCCAGTACTCACGTCATCTCCTATTATGCGGTTAACACTTATGTTTTAATATACACTCTCACGTCATGTACTAGTTCTTCCTAATCACTCCTCGCCTCATTTTCTAGTATGCAGTACTATCCAATCTCACTTCAAGTACTAGTTCTTCCTAATCACTCATAGCCTCATTTTCTAGTATGCAGTAGTATCCACTCTCACTTTATGTTCTAGTTCTTCCTAATCACTCCTAGCCTCATTTTATAGTATGCAGTAGTATCCACTATCACTTCATGTACTAGTTCTTCCTAATCACTCCTATCCTCATTATATAGTATGCAGTAGTATCCACTCTCACTTCATGTACTAGTTCTTCCTAATCACTTCTAGTCTAATTTTCTTGCATGCAGTAGTATCCACTCTCACTTCATGTACTAGTTCTTCCTAATCACCCCTAGCTGCATTTTCTAGTATGCAGTAGTATCCACTCTCACTTCATGTACTAATTCTTCCTAATCACTCCTAGTCTAATTTTCTTGCATGCAGTAGTATCCACTCTCACTTCATGTACTAGTTCTTCCTAATCACTCCTAGCCTCATTTTATAGTATGCAGTAATATCCACTCTCACTAGCCTCATTTTATAGTATGCAGTAATATCCATTCTCACTTCATGTACTAGTTCTTCCTAATCACCCCTAGCTGCATTTTCGTGCATGCAGTAGTATCCACTCTCACTTCATGTACTAGTTCTTCCTAATCACCCCTAGCTGCATTTTCTAGTGTGTTTGATTAAATTGTTTATTTATTTTTACGGGGGCTCGGAGTTGTTTGTTCAATATACCTGCTCAGTTTACCATATACATTCTCTTACCCGAACCGGGCAATTATACCGAGGGCGGTCATCTCTTAAATAACGAGTGTCAAAGGGGAGTGGGTTATAGTTATTATTATTATATGTTGTACAATACCCCTTTGACAAGTGGGGCTTGTACAATATTATACGAATAACGCTCATAACCCGCGGAGAACCTGACACACTCCTCGCCTCATATTTTAGTAGGCAGTAGTATCCACTCTCACTTCATGTACTAGTTCTTCCTAATCACACGTCGTCTCATTTCTAGTATGCAGTAGTATCCACTCTCACTTTATGTACTAGATCTTCTTAATCACTCCTAGCCTCATTTTATTGCATGCAGTAGTATCCACTCTCACTTCATGTACTAGTTCTTCCTAATCACACGTCGTCTCATTTCTAGTATGCAGTAGTATCCACTCTCACTTCATGTACTAGATCTTCTTAATCATTCCTAGCCTCATTTTATTGCATGCAGTAGTATCCACTCTCACTTCATGTACTAGTTCTTCCTAATCACACGTCGTCTCATTTCTAGTATGCAGTAGTATCCACTCTCACTTCATGTACGAGATCTTCTTAATCACTCCTAGCCTCATTTTATTGCATGCAGTAGTATCCACTCTCACTTCATGTACTAATTCTTCCTAATCACTCCTCGCCTCATTTTTGCAGTAGTATCCACTCTCATTTCATGTACTAGTTCTTCCCAATCACTGCTCGCCTCATTTTCGTGCATGCAGTAGAATCCACTCTCACTTCATGTACCAGTTCTTCCTAATCACCCCTCGTCTCATTTCTAGTATGCAGTAGTATCCACTCTCACTTTCAGGTTGGTTCCCAATTTTCCACATTAGTACCATATGTCCTAAAATGCCTAACTGCAGACATCGTAGCGATAACTGAACCAAATTGTGAAAGCTACGTTAAAAATCCAAATCACACACACACACACACACACACACACACACACACACACACACACACAGACCGCCACTATGTATTCATATGATTTCAGGACCGTCATTGTGAATTCACCATATTGCAAAACAGAATGAACAATGTCACAATAAAAATACAGCTTTTGTACAACACAAAAGAGTTTAACATATAAACATTTGGATATAATATTTAAATCTCTTGAAGTAATTTATTATCATTATTTGTAGTTTTTTTAAAAACTGAACAAAGTAAATACTCTTGAAGGCCACAGTGCATTTATATGTACAGTTTGGCAGATCCATATACAATATTGCCGACCCCCCTCCCCCGACAAAAAAGGAAAACAAAAACAAACAAACAAACAAAAAGCACGACTATGATGTCCTGGTTTAGCCTATCAAGTTCCATCTCCTCCTTCGGTCGGTTCGACATGGTGTTTATTGTTCTGTTAAGTACAGCAGTACGCGTGATCTAATGCAGACGAGGGAATCGCTGGCATGCAGCTAATACAAATGTTGGTGCAGACGAGTTTCGGTAAATGACAGCCTGTCGACAGACTGGTCCCTCATTCAATTTATGTTGGCATTCAGTCGTTAGGGTTACTGTTTACGGTCTAATGGTATGACAAGAACCTTGTGTTACTAAAATTCCGGATTAGATTTATTTATTTACTGCAGATCAGGCAATGTTTTTGAAATTTCAGTTATTTATCCTAAAGATATAGGGACCAAATGTGGGCAACTAACAATTCATCATCCGCAAAAGAAAATTTACAGTGCCTCATTATACATAAAATAAGTCAGACAAATATTAAAATACGGCATTGATAATACGTTAAGAAAACATCAATTATTTTAACTTTCCCTACCTTGATTCTGATTTAGCAAAAATATTTGATGAGTATTTACCATCCTTCAAACATTCTTTATAAAGTGTGCCATAATGATAAGTAACACGGTTTTCTCCAGAGCGCGTTTATTGAGCATAAACTACAAATGATTTTGACACGAAGAAATTCACTGTGTGCGTTTTTTTTTGTATTGAGAGTGCAATCTTATGTGAAATCCGAAGTCTTTTCCTTTCTAGACAGTTTACTCTCAGCACAATATTATTCTAAAAAGGTCGTACTCTATAATGATTCTAAAAGAAATTACCGGACACCTTTTATTATATTTGTCACAGTGAGATATTGAAATATATCAGTGGGAGAAAAAATTATATTGTCACAGTGGCGACACCAGAGTTGGAACTACGATTTCCTAGTTATAAATTATATCTGTCCAGAATATATTGTTAACTCTTGTAATTCAATATTTAGGTCTATGTCATATTTGTCTTTTTCTGACCATTCTCTGTCTCTCTGTCATTGTCCTTGTCCTTGTCCTTGTCTTTGTTTTTGTCTTTGTCTTTGTCTTTGTCTTTGTCTCTGTCTCTGTCTCTGTCTGTCTGTATGTCTCTCTTTTCAGGTATTAAATTTATTGTATTATTCATCTATACGAATAACTCTGCAGAGGCGTAGCGATGATATTTTGCGCCCGGGGACGAACTATAAAATTGGCGCCCCAGCGATCTTGTGACCGATTTATTACCCTTGTTTACTTATTATAATGTAACGTTGCAAGCCTCATTTTGGCGCCCCTGTACCTTGGCGCCCGGGGACATATGTACCCCCTGCCTCCCCCCCCCCCCCGCTACGCCTCTGTAACTCTGTAACGGTGCAACATTTTCTATATATTTTTTCGCAGTACATTCTGTCGTGGTCAGCCTGACATGTAACCATTAAGATTGTCGGATGGGCAAGGCTCGCAATAGCTTGGCAGCTTGTAATGGTTAACTTTCTTCTTCTTGGAAGAAGTGAATTTTAATTAGAGTCTGTTCGATAACGCAGAGTCAGAGATATTAACGTAATGCCATGAAGCGAGAAATGACAAAGCTAAAAAAAAACAGAGCCAAAATTTTTAAAAAATATCTGGCGATTTGAAATAGGTGTCATAAGAATTGTTCTGACTTCGATCAAAGTGTTACAATTTTTGGCGGTGAGATAAAGTTAATCCTGATCAGCTAAGCTAAGTGATATGGTTTGTGTTACCAGACGAAATATACCATTTCATACCGGATTTAACCGAGTTTCTCCGTAATTATCCGAATAACCTCCCGAATCGCTTTATACTCCAGCCATTCAAACGCTGCTTGGTACATGTACATACTAAATTGGCGGCCATTGTTGTTTAGAAATAACAACTATGTTCATTAGATTGTCCAAGGGACGCTCGTCAGAAAGGCGAAGACACGAAAAGAGAAAGATTCGTCACCACAGTAAGAGCGAGTCTCAATAAAGCTTAAGGTCTTAGTTCCAGACAATATGTTCATTGATGTAAATTTGTAACTATTTGTTGAATCTATTCGTTTTAAACTCATACTTCAATTTTCCTTGAGTTTAGAAAATAATCGTACATTCATCTGTCTTAAATCTAAATATAATCTAATAAAAAATAATGTAGTGTAGGAATTTCATTAATTACTCTGATGGCGCATTCTGAGAATTAACGTATTTGTCTTGAATGGCATAGGAATTATATATTTTAAAATCTGTTTTGAACGATGCGAATCGGATTGACTAAGAATTGATTTTACTATGTCTATAACAATGAATCGGTAATTAGCAAGGGACGTGGTTAGGACAGAGTGAAGTTATCGATTCTTTTCAACCGAGAATGGATGCTATAACCCTTAGGAAAGTGTCTGGACCAACATAGTTTAGCTAGTAATTTATAGGCACAGTGAGGTGTAATGGTTTATCTAAGGGATCTAATTATGTCATGGTTCCAGTATGAATGCAGGGAGCAGCTAAAAACGATAGAACTGTATAGCAATAGGGTTGTGAGTGTGTATTAGCATCATACAAACCCGTCAAATTAACAGTTTGAGCGAAACATGTTGCCAAGAATGAACGGAGCTATACTGTCGTAGCAATTTTAAGGAAAACATGTTTTCATGCAAGATACTAGGGCATCGTGCAGAGCACGCTGTTATAATACATTAAAGTGCTTTGAGAATATAAAGCAGCCATTCAGAGATAAGCGGAGGAAGATACTGAAAAGCAGGAAGGTGTGTGTGTGTGTGTGTGTGTGTGTGTGTGTGTGTGTGTGTGTGTGTGTGTGTGTGTGTGTGTGTGTGACCCCATAGCCCTCACCTAGCTTTGGGCCGGTGAAGAGTGGATCCATAATAATAATAATAATAATAATAATAATAATAATAATAATAATAATAATGACTTTGTATAGCGCCTAATCGTTAGAAGCTCTAAGCGCTTTACACCATCTATAATGATATGACTACACTACAGAACAACAAATGACAAAAACAATGAAATTGGAAAACATAAAAACATGCCGAAAACATATAAGATACATAACATTATTAGGTCTCTAAGTTTGTCCCTGTAGTCGAGAAAGGTGAGTTTTGAGAGCACTCTTAAAAGGGACCACTGTGTCTTTGTGTCTAATTTCAATGGGCAATTCATTCCACATCGCCGGGCCCTGGTATGCAAAAGAACGTTGTCCATATGACTTCGTTTTCACACTGGGAACAATGAGTATACGATTGTCAGAAGAAGAGCGCAAGTATCTTGCTGGTGTATACACATGGGTGAGGCCGGTTAGGTATGTTGGACTGGATTGACTGGAGTATGTCAGTGAAACATATTACAGAGAACAACTTTTGAAAGAGATGCAGAAAGAGGGTGTATGACCCCAAGACCTTGTCGAACGTTTTGGCCGATGAAGGGTAAATTGGGAGTATGGGAATGTGCAACTCCATAAAATGGACCTAACCGAGCATCCTGGCTGAGAAGCGGAGATTATAGAGTCAAACTATGGAACAGCGAATAATATTTATTTGTTACCACGCTATGATGAAACAAAGTGTAAATTCATAAAGGCAAACTGTGGAGTGATATTCAGATCAGGATCCAAGTGAAAAACCTGTTTTTTGATATAACTGTATAACTAAAAGAGAGATCAATAACAGCTCTTGAATCATTCTCGATTTTGTTTCCATTTCACAATTTATTATCATCACGAGAAGTAATGTTTGTGAGGATGTGTGGTTGTGTGCATTATAGGTGATTTATCTTAATAAGTGTAATATTATTCGTGTCTTGTTTGTCTCCGTCCTTTGACTGATCATCGCTTGTCCCAAACATTCAATCTTCCCTATTTTAAGTATTTAGCTAAGTGTAGGAGTTCAACATACCGAAACTTTCAGTAACTTAACTACGTGATTGGAAGTGCGCCCATGAGAGATTAGGGGTTGTTCAGCGTCTATAGTGGCTATGTAGCTCAACACGGGAGTGGCAGTCATTGCTGCACTTGATGAACTTGAAAGTTGCGTCTGGTTTCTGTTGGAGCTGCTTCATGTTCCTCCGCAGTCCCGGATTACCCATTAGGCAGAGTAGGCAACTGCCTATGGGCCCCGAGACTTTTATGGGACCCATCAGGGGCCCCCATGAGACCGTGACCGTGGGCCTGGGGCCCCAAAAGTTTGACTGCCTATGGGCCTCCACGGTGCTTAATCCGGCGCTGTTCCTCCGAGGTCGCATTTCATCAGCTAGCAAGCGTAGATTGCCACTGCCGCCTTTCAATTCAGTGACCAGAGCGTGTCGCCAGCTGGGCCTGTCTAGAGCAAGCTCTTCCAAGGTGTTCATGTCGATGTCAAGGGCTTTCATGTCGTGCTTGCAGAAATTGTTGAATCAGAGATGTGGCCGTCCGATCCACCTTTTGTCAGAGGAAAGTGTCGAATAAAGTAGGTCTTCGGGGATCCGTAGTTCATCCGTCCGACCTACATGGCCCAGCCATCTGCAACGACGTTGGCGGAGGAGTGTGGCCATGCTGGGAATATTGGCACGTTCAAGCACTTCGTTGTTTGTTACTCGATGACCTCAAGTGATCCCGAGTATGCGTCGGAGAAATCGCATGTAAAAGTAGCTCATTCTTTTTAGTTGTGAGGCATACATAGTTCATGTTTCAGTGGCATACATGAGGATGTTTGGCACGTAAGTACGATACGCCGAGATTGTAGAATTCAGGCTCAGCATATTGTTGTTACATACTCTTTGCGACAACATGGAGAGAGTTGTTGATACCTTTTCAAATCCGCTTATTGAAACCAGTTGTTGGTGATGGTAGAGCCGAGGTACGTGAACTGACTGACTACCTCAACTTCATAGTTGTTGATGATAATGCTTGGGTGTCCGCGTTCTGAGCCATCCTGTTTGGTTTCGTTAGGCTGACGGTCAGCCCAAACTCATCATATGCTTTAGCAAATCGGTCTATCAGGTGTTGTAACTCAGCTTCTGTGTGAGCGACTATAGCAGCATCATCTACGAAGAAAATGTCCCTCATGGTTGATTCGCGCACTTTGCTCTTTGCCTTTAGTCGTTCCAGGTTGAACAGTGTGCTGTCTGATCGCATGTGCAGATCACTTCTGTTGACGTCCCAAAAGAAATGCTTGAGCAGGACAGCGAAGAAAATGCCTAAGAGTGTGGGGGCTAGGACGCAACCCTGTTTATATCCTCTGAGGATGTTGAAGGGGTCGGACGTTACGCCATCGTACTACACTGTGCCTTTCATGTCAAAACGTGGAAGGACTGTATCATGCTTTGCAGCTTTAGAAGGTATCCTATCTTTGCCAGGATTGTGAAGAGTCGGTCTCTGCTGACCAGATCGAACGCCTTGCTGAGGTCTATAAAATCCAGGAAGTAAAACATATATGATTTAAAATATGCAAATACCTGATGATACTGCCAAAATCTTATATGCAATCCCTAAACCCACATTTAATAGAAGAAGGCATTTTTTTTTGGAGTGGGGGGGGGGGGGTAAATATGGTTTCAAAGTGTCTTCGGTTTTCATTGGGTAAAAAGATGATTTATTGTGTATTAAAATCAATCAGGGCAAATATTTGTACTTGGTGTATTTTGTATTGTATTTATATTAACATTGTATACAAGTCATATTTCAAAGATAGTATTATATTTTGATAGACATGTTTTACCAACTTAAGATGACTGTTAGAAGAGAGAAGATGAGACTAACCAGGAAGGTACTATATTATCATAACATACATTTTAAAGAGCTGGATGTTCTCTATGTATGCTGTGTTTGAAGTGTCTATATAATGTACTCATCACTTGCCACATACATGCAAACTATGACGTAGTTAGCATATGTCATTGTTGCAATGGGCTTCTAAAAGATAACCACTCATTTTTGATGGATATAATCAAAGATAACCCATCTTATTTTGCTCTTTCAAAAGAGAACACAGATATCCTTATGTTAAAAACTAACTGTTGACAGTATAATACAACAATTGGTTTGGTTCAAGACAAATGATGGCCACTTTTATTTGCAGAATGCATAACAGTTGCTGGAGGGAAAGTTGTCTAATTTTACGGATTTAAAATCGCTGACAATCTTGTTCTTCACCAACGATTTCAGAAACCAAGAGATAACTTCTTCAAGAATTTGATCAACGGGATCGCAAGTAGATCCCTTGCTGTTGAGACATTGTTATGGATACATTGATGTAGTGGGGAAAATTACAAAGCCCTTGTAGTTCAACATCTTTGTCACACAGTTCAGTCCATATAGATGTTGATGTCTTCATGTACGTCTGAAATGTTTAGTGGCTTGGCACCGCTGCAAACAGCAACTGTTCGACGTGGCTATATACACAACTGCATTAATATGTCCTCATCAGTGAAAATTTGAATATTTTAATGCAGAAATCACATAGACCAGACCACGAGACATTTCATACTTTCATTTCCAGTCGTCAGCACTTAACATTAATTGCACGCACTGTAGCTTGAAGGTTTAAACACTTCTAATTCGTATCTCTATTCATATAGCACACCTTGTTATGGCATGCTCTACATTCATTTCAATTAAATTCATGAACTGGTAAATCTGCAAATTACACACCTGGTCATATACATGTAATATGTGTGTTAAGTTTACTCAAGAGGTTGTTGTAGGTATATGTAAATACAAATTCCTTTTCACATCAGTTTATTGTGGGTTTTTCTTCTACATTAAATAAGTCCTTACTGTGAAATCCTAAGAACACACGTATATTATAAAAACAAGGTAAGATATATTTCAAATGAATAACTGAATTGTATGTAACAGTCCGTACATGCACATTATTATTGCCTTATGTCTGGTGTGACCCCATAGTTTTCAAAATAACTACATTGTTTCAGGCAATTGGTTTCAGTTTTCACATTAAAACTTTTGAAGCTGGAGAAAACACTGTATACGGTTTGTATCTTATTAATTTTTGAGATGGGATAAGTACAAATCACATTTGACAACAGTTAGGAACGAATAGATGCAGAAGGCACATACCATACTTACAGATATAATACCTGAAAACTAACGCATATTCCATGTGTGTGTGTGTGTGTGTGTGTGTGTGTGTGTGTGTGTGTGTGTGTGTGTGTGTGTGTGTGTTAGCGTTGCAGTTTATAGTGATGCATCATGCCGCAGAAATGTCGCATGATGTCTCATCCAGTCACATCCTGACTCCAGGCCGACAAGTCCTAACACTAAACTCTTAATGCTTTGGTATTTTTCGGCCGTGTATCGAACCCGCGACCTCTCGCTTTTGAGGCGGATGCTCTAACCATTAAGCCACCGAAGCGGTCACATGTTCTGAGGCAAAAATGTTCTAAACAACAAAATCTTCACAGTTAAAATATAATCAAAGAAAGAAAACGAGATGTCATGAATGGATGAGACCACAGTTCTAGATTGTTACGAAATGATAGAAAGAACTAAAAATGTCTGTTTTAGCTTGACAACACATTGTGTGTCCTTTATCTCTCTCGTACAAAACCTGAATGTCCATATCAGAATGTTATCGACATAGCATCACGTTTTTCATTAGAGAGATTGCTGGTATTGTGAACTTTTATATCATTTTGACATTTTGTATCAAACTTGACAGTCGCTTTTGTTTGATGATATACTGTCTACGTTATGTGATGCTGAAAATCGATTTAAGAAGACAACCTTCAAGAGCTATATCGTTATTGCAAATAATAATCTATAACTATTATTCCTTACATAATTGGAGTATTTACACTACAAGTCTACTTTAATATGATTTATCTATCTATCTATCTATCTATCTATCTATCTATCTATCTATCTATCTATCTATCTATCTATCTACCTACCTACCTACCTACCTACCTACCTACCTACCTATCTATCTATCTATCTATCTATCTATCTATCTATCTATCTATCTATCTATCTATCTATCTATCTATCTATCTATCTATCTATCATCTCTCTATCTATCTATCTGTCTGTCCGTGTGTGTGTGTGTGTGTGTGTGTGTGTGTGTGTGTGTGTGTGTGTGATGAAAAACACACTAATCAATAAGCATCATGGATTCCGTGCAGTTCTATAATGGCATTTAGGTTTCGTAAACTGGTAAGTGTATTTCGAGCAATAATCATTCCAAGGACCTTTCAAATTCAGATTTCATGATATCTTGTATATTGGCAGGCATTCTTTCGTCTGGTTAAAAATTTGATCCAATTCGACGTTACGGGCTTTATCGACAATCATAAGCCAATTTTGTGCAGAAACAGAGTCAATTATTTCGTAAATGATCGTTATGGAATTCTCTTCACGATTTTGTCTTGTTATTGACAGAAGGGGTGAAAAACCAATTTTAAGTTCTGACCTTTTTGTTGATGATAAGTCAGGAAAAGACAGTAAATCTCTGAAACAGAGCCCATCGCGGCCATTATCTCGCATATTCAGAGCAAATGTCGATTTTTTTCTTTAATTGAACAAAGTTTACGGGGGTAAAATCAGTCGTACTAATCTGACATTGTACATTAAACTAGTCTAAAATCTGTGTTCGGGGTGCTTCTATTTATTTCCTAGAAATTATCGACATCAATCACCAAAAGATGTATTCTTCGATATGTCAGACTGGTCGTATCTATTGCAGTGAAGGGAGCCAATTAGTTACATTAAGACAGTGCTTGTTTATTTCTATATAGTTTTACTTCAGCTCACGATATCTTTACTGATTAAAGTTGCATCCATTCATTTAATAGAATGGAATCATGTCGTTCTGTTGCTAATCCGCAGCTTTTAGACTGGTAATTGAAAAAGCAAAATAAAAAGATAATGCATTCTTCATCACGATGCATGGTGTCTTTACCGAGATAAAGGTATACGCTGAATTTATGCACACAAAGAAAAACAACGAACCGGAAATCTATGGAGGCGGATTGGCGCCATAATTCAATGCATGTATGTTCTAATCCTCCTTGATGCATTATTGTAAATGGTTGCTTGTAATTGCTCCTTTCATAATTCTGTCAATATATATTGTATTCTTCATTGATGCAAATTGTACGTGGTAGTTTCCATGTGCGACTTACCATCTGCATTATTGTCAATGGCTGCTTGCAAGTGCTATATTCATAATTCTAGTCATGAATTCTCTTCGTCATCAGTGAAAACTGTAACGAAAATGAGCTTTAAAATTGGGTTGCATATTTGAAAATTGTCTCTAAAAGAATCAGAGACAAAAGATGTTGCATGAGAGTTTACTTGTATTTCTTGCAATTCTTACCATTATCAAACCAATTTAAAACAATTGTTACAAGAATTTAAAAATATACATGTAGCATCTTTAAATACTAATTATTCAACTAATCATTGTCACATAAAAGAGTAAAAAGAAATTAAGGACGTTTTGAAAAATGAATGCATGATGTTGACTTATTAAGTGTGCTGCTTTTTGCAATAAAAAAAAACTAGAGAGAGAGAGAGACAGAGAAAGAGACAGAGACAGAGAGACAGACAGACAGACTGCACCAAAACTGCATGTTTCATTAAGTTAGTGTCTTTCATTCAGCATGTATCAAGAAGAAAAAACTCTTTTAACTAATTCAATAATTTCATATCCAAATGTATCAATCACGTTATGTACTGTATTGCAGCAGCATTAATAAAAACAAATTGAGCTGGTTACTGGTAGCCATAACAACGTTTTTTATATTTAATATATATTTGTATAATTGCCAACAATGGAGTCTAATATATAGTGAAGTGTCTCACAATCAGTCATTTTATATGTACTATGAATATCGCATCATATAGGGATGATTACAATTTTAAATTAAAAAAATGTAGTTTCCAGTTGGATATCTGTGGAAATAACGCATTTCATAATTGATTGGAAATGTTTTATATGTTTAGATATAGAAAATTATATTTCTTACTGTTATAATTTATTTTCTGATATAATGCAATAAGTTTAAATTGTTGTAGCATATAGCTATGCTACAGTAGATGCCTTGTATGTGATGTCCTTGTTTCTTTTGCCTCTTGCTCTTGTATTAGAATTGGAGATTTAAAATTAAATTAGTAATACGAGAAACTTGTCATAGACAACTAGTAACTTGCTGGCTATTGCATAATCATCCATTCATACATATATACGAATTCTGTATAACTTTACTATTTATCTTAGTTCTTTATATATATATATATATATATATATATATATATATATATATATATATATATATATATATATATATATATATATATATATATGTATGTATAATGATTAATCCTAAAAAACGTCTCATATTTATATATAAGAAGAAAACGAACTAAGAATGAAAAATTTTTTCTCAGTTCTCACGTTATATACAACTTATGAGTAGTCTATTCTGACTATATGACGCAATATACGCAATAGGATCTATACTCGGGTACCAAAATTAGCCATGTAATATCTTCTTTACAGAAAATCGCTACAATAAATATTACAGATAATAATAATAATAATAATAATAATAATAATAATAATAATAATAATAATAATAATAATAATAATAATAATAATAAATAATAATAATATAATCATAAAATAAATTATAATAATAAAAAACTTTAATAATAATAATAATAATAATAATAATAATAATAATAATAATAATAATAATAATAATAATAATAATAATGGCTTTGTATAGTGCCTAATCTTTAGAAGTTCGAGCGCTTTACAATATTCATAATGATATGACTACAAAAAGCAAAAACAAACACCATGAAAATTGGAAACTTTGTGATAGCAAAGTGCTTCTGTGCTGCCAATGCTCTAGTGAATATATCAGGTGATTGCTCTCCATAGCTGTGTTTTGCCAATAGCATCATGACTGAAGAGATGATGTCAATCGTTCTGAATGCGTCTTACAGTAGTCCTTGTGAAGACAACTACCGTAGTCTATTACACAGTATAAAAAAACTTGTGGAAATTTTTATTTACAAATAAGTTGAGATTTATTGCCAAAGCCAGAAATAGCTGTTAGATTTGAAAAATGGACACACCTAATTGTTATAAAACATGTGACAGTGAAAGAAGTTCGATTTCATTGGGCCTAGCAACTTCAGTAACATCCAAGCTGGTATTCTGTCATATATTTACGAGTATTTCAAGTACCCGACTGGGTCTGCTCCTATTAGACTGGGTCTGCCCCTATTAGAAATGTAAATCGTCAAAGTTGAAATAAATATGTGTCAGTGCACCCACTTTGAGATGTACCTTACAGCTATTTGTGCATCTTTTTACTTTATGTTGGGAAGAGAACATTACAAAATCAAATATGCCGGAAGCACTTGTCCATCATCTAATTTTTCGCTGATATGCAGTAATGGGATTTGTGTTCGTGATCTAAATTTTTATCTGTAACAGCAAGTACCGTTTGGTGAATGTCTCCTTTCCGCTACAGTCTTTCTCATTACAATTATACATTCATTCAAGATTACAAACAATATCCAGACGACGGAGAGTCGCTGACTGCTGTTTATAGCATTGGTTCATAACATAATGGTTTGATATTCTATATTGAATTCCGTCTTGTATCTGTGGTTCCCTCTGAAAAACGGGCACTAAATATCTGAACCGCTTCACACTTGGACTACTCACTTTAGGTGTCACGTGTCACGGGGAAACACTGTCCTGATACCTACCATATGTATTTAAGCAAAGCTTCTTTATATTCATTTGTGAACTGCAAAGATGGCCTTGGTGGTTTCATACGTTTAGCTCATTTTGATGCAATCGTCAGGGCTTTGCATAAAATATTGTGTTCATTGGCAGCTTCTAGTCGTGACAGGCCTTTGCATTTTACAGATGTAATTGCAGCTGCTAAAAGATCCTTTTTGGTGTAATTCTTGAGCATTCCTCAAAAAAAAAAAAAAGGTTCGAGACAGGCATATTACATGAAATCAGACGTCAATGGCATAGGTATTTGACTGATAATAATGTTTGAGCCATAAACAGCTTATATGAATGTATTTACTTACCTCCCCCCCCCTCTCTCTCTCTCTCTCTCTCTCTCTCTCTCTCTCTCTCTCTCTCTCTCTCTCTCTCTCTCTCTCTCTCTCTCTATCTCTCTCTCACACACACACACACACACAAATAAAATACACGAGTTGTGCAGTTGTTTCACTATCGTTGCTTTTACACCCCCAATGTGTAGCTAGAGCTTTAAAAGCAAATAAACACACACACACACACACACACACACACATACACACATACATACATACATACATACATACATACATACATACATACATACATACATACATACATACATACATACATACATACACATACATAACTCTCTATTTCTCTCTCTCTCTCTCTCTCTCTCTCTCTCTCTCTCTCTCTCTCACACACACACACACACACATATTCACACATGTACACACAATCATATTGTACATTTTGACAGGCCACTAAGAAGTCCATGTTTGAGGCAATACATATTTAAATCATCTCGAATCGATGGAAATCTTGAAATCCTCGGTTTTTCAATTGATCGGCAACAACGTTGTTGATATATATTGCTGCTTGCTTTCGAGATGCACTTATAAACAATTTTTTTTAAAAACATCACCACATATTTTGTCATAATATACTGCATAACACCTTTCTCGTTTTGACAACAGTCACTTCTTGTACACGTCCACACACAATTGGGTCGATCTCTAATGCACAGCTGTATGGTTAATGTCTCTCAGTGCAGACCTTACATGTGTCCATCTTGATCTAAAAGAGTGAAAATAACGCTTGTCAATCGCGGATTAGTGCATTGCAGATGTACCGGTATGTGAGTAAACGATATCAAATCACCAGGAGCCTCGGTAAAAGCAAACCTAAACAATATATAACGTGCAACGCTCAACGTTGTAGCTGCCGAAGCTTCATAACTACCATAAAAAGCGTCACATGTCAGATTAGTCATAGTAGTGTTGGCAATTCTGACAGCGTTTGGTCCGATGGTGTACCTGGTACCGTTAGGTTTTGCATGCAAATTTCGTCTGACCTCTGCAAACTTGTTACTACCTTCATCCCAACCGAGGACCCAACCGCAGGACCCAGCCGATAACTGTTCTAATTGATTACTATGCAATATTAAATGCTTACGTTTGATTGAAATCTCAGAGTTAATATTAGGGCCATGAAAGCTTGGAATGACGCTTGGTCAACAAGAAAATCCTCCGTCGAATCTCTTCATTTACTCATTCAATATCACACGAGCCCGGAGAAAGCCGAATAAGACTAGCACTCATACACTAAACCTAGCTTAACAGCCCAATTTCCAGTTAAGTGTCTAATTCCGTTTATCTAAATATCTTTAACTTCATTTTTCAAACGAGATGGAGAGATACAACCAAATGTGACTTGTCCATAATATAGCTACATAATTTATGATAAAGATCAAATTTGTGTTCAGTACTCCAGTATGTTTCATATTTCAGTGACCTAACTGAATCTTAATAGCGATGTATGGCTAAAGTTGGATAACATTTTTATGTTGTTTTTTTTTTTTAAATATCTGATTTTGAATAAGATTCATTATGATTGATGATGATGTAAGAAAGACGACCATGCATATTTTGCTAGGTTCAAACGTTTTCCGGAGTACCCAAGGAATTTGTGAAGTACCGACAAACGTTAGCATATTTAGTACATCGTATATGAGGTCTATATTAATTTATCTTTGTGGACACTTGATATCAATAAGGGTTTGGACACTTGTTCTCGATGATCATGCTTTAACTGATAGTCATTCTTATTTAAATACAGCGTCTAGATCGTTTAACTCAAACAAGAAATGTGTTCTACCTTAAGGTCGTTAAAGGTTAATTTCATATTGGATTAATTACATATTGGATTCTGTGATACGATGAAAAGCTATAGCTGACTAAATATGGTTTTCAAACTCAGAGAGTATCCATCCGTAAAGTACTATATACTGCACGTGCTGGGTGTTATAATAAAGAGTACATTTCAGGCTTTTGAGTCATAATTATTCCGTGAATGTGTTATTGAGAGAGAGAGAGAGAGAGAGAGAGAGAGAGAGAGAGAGAGAGAGAGAGAGAGAGAGAGAGAGAGAGAGAGAGAGAGAGAGAGAGAGAACACGTGTAATTAGATTTTGTAAAGAGGAAAATAAATCTCGAAACAAAACTAAATAAAGTAAAACTTGAACTACTTGAGGTAAGGGCTTTAAGTAGATCAAAACCAGACTCAAGATTGCAACATTTCAAACGTGTTTTTCACGTCTATTCGCTAAAGCATGCTTCGTGTGACGAAGGGTATGACAGTAATTATATGATTCATTTGCTTTGAAGACCACACCGACTCATTAATTATGGGGTTCAATTTCAATTAAATGACTATATCACTTCCCATGGCATTTTAATGATGATACCTATAAAATAACAACTCAGTTTACCCTCGTTCCTATTCAAATATTTCGTGTCTATTTCAATTCAATTAATTGGTCCAGTTATATTAGTGTTTGCATTACACACATAGGGTATTGTTAAATACACTCTTCAAACGACAATCTTTTCTGTCAATATTTTCCATTTAACACTATAATCTTTGTTTGACCCAATTATCATGCATGTTCTAAGTTTCACATGTATAATGACGAAAATCAACACGATTAGTTTTCATATAGAGGAGACGAACATCGTGCTAGCCCACCGGGGAATTATTATTGTCTCATGTCTAGCTCCGACATTATTTTTCCCGACTTGATAAAAATAGGAGTTTAAGGAATGAATACACAGATAATAACACAAGAAGTATTTTCACTTTTATTAAGGAAAGAATAAGTTTACAATGCGTCTATCAACTTTGGAAGCTATGTAGTGATATTTAAATTCTAGGCAAATGGTGATAACATCGTTGTTCAAGATCGATTTGTTTTCAAGACGTGCTTTGTCAGACATGACAATCAGTGGCAGCGCGAGTGTTCGAGGAGATTAAGATCTGAACACACACACACACACACACACACACACACACACACACACACACACACACACATACATACACACACACACACTATGTGACAATTAGTAGGAGTTTGCTGCAGAGAACAGTTTGTATGTCAGTCGCCAAGATCCATCATCTCCTTGAAGACAAGCTTTAAGCTTTAAGGTATAGGTGAAATGATATTTAAAAAAGAAGAAGGCGCATTTGCGGATAGACATATATATATATATATATATATATATATATATATATATATATATATATATATATATATATATATATATATATATATATATATATATATATATATATATATATATATATATATATATATATATATATATATATGTAACAGAGACGTTTCTGGTAATAAACGTGTAATTCCACAATAATACAAAACGCGTAATTCCACAAACAAAATATCTAAATTAGCATTTTGATTGAGGACAAAATTTAGATTTGTATAAGGCATGACTAGCTTTACGAATATCGTGCAAGTATTATATCAGTTTTGTGTTTTGTTTTTTAAAAAAAATATGTTTCATCTCTTTTAAGATAGAGATCGTATAACAATCAAGGAATTGAATTAGGATGTATTGACAATGCATATTTTAGTTAAAATAGTTGTATAATAAGTTTAGAACTTCACAAGAAATTTGTTTCTTTTTCTCGCTTGACCCAAACGTGGCATATTGGTTGGTACAATGCATGTTCATACATATATTTTTTTAAAACTACATCTTCTCAATATGTATGAGGGATAACCTGAGTTAAAACGGCGTGTAATTTATCTCACCGTAGTTGGCTGTAAATACATCGCTATCATTTGTAAAAAAAAAAAAAAAAAAAAAAAAAAAAAAAATCCGACTAGTGACAACGATAACCTTTCGTTCTAATGAGGCGATGAATACTACCCCTATCTATTTTCCAAATCTGATTTTAAAACCTCAGCCACTATTGACGTGTTTTCTCGATACCCAGACTTATAACCGTACTTCAAGATGTGTGGGTTCATCCTGAATTCGTCGTCAAATTTGTAAAATATTCAGCTGAGAAGATGGATCATTGCAGCTCCAGTTGTGAGTGAATTTAATTCAAAATATAATTTTCAAAAGTCGTTAAATTGTTATACAGGTGTTGGCGCAATCAGTTGGAATCATACTTTTGTAATCTGTTTTATATTGCAGAGCTAGTTGTCAAATGGAATAATTAAAGTCTTTCGATTGGTCTTTAATTACCCCCATTCGGAAGAGTTGTGTGTGTGCATAGGTCACGGCGCATGCCTCGCTTGGTTCTAAGACCCTTTATGCGGCTTCCTTCTGGTACTTGAGTTTTTCTGACGTATTCTAAAAGGATAAATCATACTTCTTTTGGCTTCCATGTCTAACACCTGCCAGGTGGAAAGAGCTATACAAATGACTAACCTAATTTATATAAATGCTTTTAAAAGCTAATCAAACTTGTTTGTTTTTTTAACATTAGAGTTGTAAATATTTCTTTCTTAATGCTATTCTTCGCTCAAAAATAATTTTTCATTTGCTTATGTTTTTATATTTGTTTTATAATCCTAAATGGTTTTCACTACTAAGTATTCAACTCTCCTTATCATTCACGACATTAACTTCTGAGAAGAACGTTAGCAGATGTGCGGATACACATTCCGAAATGCGGGATGAATATAAAAACCCACAACGAATCTAATAGAAACAGGCACCGTACAAGTACTTTTTTGGACAACAACGTAGGTAGAGGGTATCTTTCATATGGCTCACCATTGCCTGCACAAGGGACCCACGAAAAGTTACCGCTATTAAATGCCGCCATTGGGTCGTCATGAATTTATCCAGTCATCTAAATTGGGGATTGATAATAGGTCTTGTTTTAGTTATTGCTACTTCGTATTGGCCTAATCCATGCCTATTTAAATTACATATATAGCAGATATGTAGACGGTTTGTTTGATGTTTTAGTACACATCACTGCCAAAACAATTTTAGCATCCATCACCGCCAAAGAAGTTATTTAGTACACATCACCACAAAATAAATTAGTTAGTACCTATGTATTTGAAGTGCCTTGGGCAAAGGCGCGCCTCAGTAAACAAACCAAGCTGATCCGATGTTAGGATTCAAACTCGCACTCTTTCAGTCGCCAATCTGGCACGCAAAACACTGCTCTTTATCAATTCATTCTTCAGGAACGTTGTCTTGTTTCGTTTATTTTTATTTTCGACATAAGTCAACTCGTGTCCAACAAATACACATACACTCATCATTTGGAAAGACACCATGAAAATTTATCTGATACATGTGTAGACTTGAAAAACAAGGTAAATCTTGAGGTTATACTGAAAGAAGTCAAACAGAAAGTCTGCACTTCTTGGCCAATACATGCGGATTTGGGGGAAAGGATACAAAAAATAAATAAATATACATTTTGAAGTTTCTTAACAAATACAAACAATTTGTGATGGGATAAACTAAATATCTTGTTTTTATTAGGGAATGGACATGTAACTATTTAGACTTCATTTTGAATTGTTTTTGATAGCTCGTTTTAATACTAAAATCGGTCATTTCGTTGTATACCAAGATGTATGGGAAATGTTGGGTGTTACACGTAACCACGTGATCATTTATACAACATCGAAATCAATCTTATCGATCATACCTTAAGCATATTTTGTCCTGCAGAAATAGTGGAGGTGTTTCGAATGCATCGCCATTTATGCAACTATTTTATATCCTTTGACGACTTGTGTTGTTAGTAGGTTAATAAATATATTATGCTCGCTCAATTTCATATAAAACAATGAACTTACCAAAGACAAAAGCATGAGAAACGATTAACAATGGATTATACTTTGAGCTATTTGGCATTGTAGTTTTGTCTCATTCTCTCAGAACGATCTGTCGAGGTGTACGAACCAAGAAGAGCCAAGCCGACGTGAAAACTAACTGTAATAAATAACTAATACTTTTCTGTTTTTGGTACAACACATCTTTTTGTGCGAATTATTTCTGAGAGTACAACAATTTGTTTCGAATCACTCGGCATAATCATTGCTATGTATTCATCAGCTATCTTGCGATTTATAACCAGATTTCTATTTTATTCATACACCAACCAGCTTGGTGAAAATGTGTGTATGTTAAGAGTCAAACAAAATAGTTCCAAACAATTGGCCCCATTGCGCATTTTGCTTCGATGACTTGCTAAAAGTAAATCTAACATATGCAATGTTTTGAACTTAGGAAATTTCTTCGTAAAAAGGTGTTAGCATGCTTTTGTACAAAACGTTGCGTAAATCGTTTGTCAGATATTCATTTTTAGATGTGCATAGTTTTCCACGTTGTCAAGCTCATCGATTCAGAAGTCACTCAATCGTGAATATAGTCCGCAATCCCATACTGACCAAATAGAAGTAATCGGTTTTTGAAAAAGTCAAGTTTGAATTCAAATCGTACGCTGCCATTTTAATAAATAAAAATAATATAGTTTAAGATTTCGCGTAAAAAGAATCTTAGACGATTTTCTTGTCCAGGCGACTTTTCGTTTTATAACACTTCAGCCAAATGTTTTAATCAGGCGAAATTTGTACTAACGGTATAGATCGCTCCAATTTCATATTAAAAAAAAAATCCTGTAATTTTTAATTCCAAGAAATGCTCATGAGAATTGTGAAAAACGATCGGTTCTTAACAACCTTTCTCAAATCACATTGTAATAAACTCATCAAATTCAAATTTTATATAATATTACTTGCCAATATATGTTCTCCCCTTTACCCCAACCACGGCTTTTGACATTTTAGCTCGAATTTTAATTCTGGAATCTGATTTTTTTTAAATGGCAAAAAAGCAACAACAACAATAAAAACAACAAAATACAAAACAAAAACACAATAAAAACAACCAAAAACAAGACAACAAGAACATTGAATAAAATAAGAACTTTGATTAAAAAAAGATAGAATGTTTTTCATAAACTGAAAAAGAAAGTATGCGAGAGGGTGACGAAAGAAAAAGAATAAATGAGAGGCGACGAAATTGCGGTATTCATTGCTCATACGGTAGAATTGCAGACCTGTCCTTTTTAGTTATCGCGAAAATTAGTTATTTATGTTAATCCAACTGTGTACACACACACACACACACACACACACACACACACACACACACACACACACACGATTTTCTTATACAATTTAGATCAAAGAAATTTTGTTTTACTACAGGTAAATACATACTGTTATTGGATAGTTCCCGAATGACGTCATCAGCCGCCGTATGTGTGGTCTGCTGCCAGATTTACCGTTGACTGAATATGGTGTTTGGAAGTTGATATACATTTATTGAATCTCGTGATACTTTTACGAAAATTACATATAAAAACAGGACACAAATCAAACATTCTCTTAGTATCAATATTTGTGATTTTTTTTAGTTTATTTTCTTCAGTGTGCCTAAATAAAAACAGCAAATTGTATCGATCGGCGAAACTTCCAGGGTGCCCATCGTCCAGGTAAAATAAGTAGAATCCCAGCTAACACACAACGTTTTCACAACGTTGCTATATGGTTGTGTTATGTTAATATATATGTATATATCTACATATATACATGTATATATACGTATATATATATATATATATATATATATATATATATATATATATATATATATATATATATATATATATATATATATATATATGTATATATATATGTATATATATATATATATATATATATATATATATATATATATATATATATATATATATATATATATATATATATATATATATATATATATATATATATATATATATATATAAATTACCAAGTAATTTAAATTGATTTCAATCACAAGTAAAATTCAAATTAATGTACGTTTAGACATATGTATAAATATGCTGATGTGAAAAAAGAATAAATTTTTTGATTATTACAGACATGGGGGTGGGGTGGATAAGATGTAGTGGTCAGCTATTACATTTCATGGATGTAGGTCAAAATATGTATAGAGATGAACATTTACAGGTGTTTTACTACATATACACCATTACATATTTTCTGGCTATTTTAATTACATCTTAGAGCGAATGTCATTTATGAAGTTAAATGATTCATGGTGGTTAATTTGTTATATAATTGCTGTTAGTACATTGTATTGCATACTTGGTGTTACCAAATTGTTTCATGTTAGAGCAAACAAACTTGCATGCAAACTCATGACAAAAATATCTTAAAGCATATTTTGTCACATTATTATTATTATTATTATTATTATTATTATTATTATTATTATTATTATTATTATTATTTTCAGATATACTACTTGAGCTCCTTAGGCGGGTATAATATGAGGGATAGTGTTTGCAGGATGATGAAACGGCTACGAACAAAAAGACTCTGGTCAGAGTATAGTCTAAAGGGACGTAAGGGAAAAAAGTATTTAAAGACCTTGTGATATGCAGAGTTTTGATCAGTAAGTATGACTTGATTTCAATTGTCTATATTTTTTTAATTGCTCACCAGAGATTTTTCCATGAATGGATAAGGTACTACATGTTTCTTCACGCATACTGCAATTACATCTATAAGAAAGAACATGGGGCCACATTTCAAAGTACATATTTTATAAATATTCCATTGATTATTGTTGGCATTTAGAAAACTGCAATGCATTCTTTGTTGTGAAACTTATTTTAAAATATTGTGTTTCTCTTGCAGAAGCTTGCTTGAAAAAAAATGGCAAAGCGAAAGAAATTGAAATTGAAGAGGCCATATCGGAGACCCTTATATATGCACCCAACCAACGTGGAGGGATAAAATACAAGGTTAGCCATTTGACTCTTATTTCATCAATATTGGATTCAGTTTTTTAAAGCATTGTGTATGCATCTCCAAATTGCAAACAAAATCAGCTTATCATAGTTTCCAGGACTATTAAAGATGGAGTGCAGCTAACTACAATTTTCATCCATCGTGTATGATAGGACAAGAACTTCCACTTGGAATTTTTATTCACATGTAATATTTGGACAAAATAAATTCATCTTTGCGCAAATTGATTTCAACATCCACTTGCCTGAAATGACACATAAGTACAAAGTTATCTTGTAACTTGGCTTAAAAATATTAAGGGAAGCACAAGTGCAGTGAAGAAAGTTTCATAAAGTTTAATAATGCTTGTTAATGTGACTTCTGTATATGTAAGTGGTGCTGACATGATATGTGACTTTTAAATTATTTTTTAATTTGCAGGTGCCTGAGCAGAAGAAAGAGATAACATTTGGAGTGGAGGAGGAGACAAATTCTGACTCCAAATATTAGTTAAATCTAGAAAATAAATAAAATGTGATATTAAAATGTATGTTCTTCTGTTTTCTTTTTCCTTTTTGTCTTTTAAAAACAAATGTTTGAACCTTCAGCCTGCAAATTCAGGGGATTCCCTATCAGGCAAAAGCAGTGTGGTTTACCCGTCTGCTTTCACATTACACCCTGCTACCTGAAAGACATAATTATTCCCATTGGAGTAGATCTCCCCAACCCCCTGCCTAATTTGTGTCCCATTTAAATCTAATGGAAGGCCCTGCTGTAAAATCTGATAGGAAAACTACCGGGCATGATGATTTCATAGAATGAACGGAAAGTAGTGTTTGCAAATACTGGTAAACATTGTTAGAACACCTGCGCTGAAACTGATTGCAAACTTTAGAATTGACGTATGAATTTTTATTAAATTGATATCATCACTATTTTATCTAAGATTCTTAATACTTGCATGAAATGATAAATAAACATTCTGTATTATGAAGAGTGCATTATTATATGTGCAACTTTGAACTGATTTGTGAGAGTTGTCACACATCAATCAATGCAGAGTGCTATTCCTATTAGTATTATTATGATGGTCAAATGACTGGTGATGTTTGGTTTGTCATGAATGAAAATGGTGCAGAATTGACACTTAATACTGTCACAATGGCAGTCTTTACATTCCTGCTATCGCAACTCCTAGCTGGATGGTAATTTTGACATTTTTGTAATGTCGATTTGGTTTGACATTCTTGCCAAAAGTGCGAAATATGTGTTTTAGAAACACAAGCAGGTTTCATCAGAATTCCATATTTGATTTGAATGTTGCAGGAATGTTGTAGGAAGGTTATTTAATAACGTTAGACAACAACGTTTTCGCAACGTTCCCACTTGTTCACCAAATAATGTTGCCACAACATTATTTGACAACGTTGCCACAACCTTACCACAACGTTGCTGCAACGTTGTAGCAACGTGGAATTGTTAGCTGGGATATCGTTTGCTAGTTACCTTGTCGGGAAGCATCTATTTAATGTTAATCCAGATTATCCTTCAAATTGTATCCATGAACATGAGAAAATTCCTTTGATCGGATTATTCCCTTTTCCAAACCAAGATAAAACGTCCGGTTGAAAGATAACTGTATACATATAAAATTAGTAGTTATTTTTTAAAAACAATTCTTTGCATGTTAAGTGAAAATTGCCACTAAACGTACATTGAGAGCCTCAAATTTGTAACGTACATTGAGAGCCTCAAATTTGTAACGTACGTTGAGAGCCTCAAATTTACAAACTCTACTGATGTTACGTAAGGATTATGACCTCACATAAGGACGACTATATAATAATATTGAAAACACAGTTCTTAGTTGTAACATGCTTAACCTATTGCCCTACCCTCTAATATATTCTGTGATTTGTGCCGGTTATCAGCGCTTACGTGTAACATGACAAAGTTGTATTCTTTACACGATTACCAATGGTTCACGGCGTCGGTGCATTTTAAACATGTCAAAGGCATCACAGAAATAAAGCGTGTACATGAGATATATTGTGTTTCTGCGGTTTAATCATAACATATCAAAATAGCATCAGTCTTTACATCACTTCTTCCAAAAGTAATTAACATTGACTCAGAAGATTCCATTTATATGGTGGGGGTGGGTAAACTTGTGTCAAGGAATAATATTGGCAGTAAGCATTCCTATTATGATGTAGATGCGGCTTGCATGTAATTGCGACATATGCATTTTTTTACATTGTTATTTGGTGGGGAAAACGTATTTTCAGTGCTCTGACCGATTCGTGCGAAAAGATACGTTTCTTTTTTGTCTACATTGAACGAAGGTTTCTGCTCTCAAAGCATTGGCGTGGCATTCCGTGCCATCCGAATCAATTTCTTGTAAATTAAAAATATGGTGGACGGAGAGACTTTCAAGGCCCGTAAAAACCGTATTCGTAATTATCTTTTAATGAAAAATGTCAGCAAGCCTGGGAACCAGCAAATGACTTAGGTGGAAATGGGGAACGAACTTTTGCAACAAAACGTAAGACCCCGTCTACACTCATAGGCTTTTAGGATTGACTATTTTACTCTGCTTCTATGCCTATTTTATCTATTGTCCAGCTCTACAATAAATAATGATGGCCTCAATTTGTCATCATTTGAAATAAATAGGGATATATCAGCCAATTATGGGTTCTAATTGAAGCTTCTGTACCGGACCACTTCAGGCTGAGCCATATATCAAATCCTATTCAATACCAGCCATGCATTATAAGTGGCTTCCCAGTGCCGAAACAAGCTCAATATCGGAATAAATCTTCAGCTGAGACAGTAATTCGGCACAATCTAATGTAGTTACTTCTAAATTGAATGTTTGAAATCTTGTTAGGATGCCTATTACCCTGGCATATACCACTCTCAGACTTTACGCCTCGACGCGTTGGCTATTCAGAGAGCAAAGCAGTATTTAATTTGCGGGTGATTAGCATTAAGGAAGGAATCCCCTTTAGACAAACAATGGTAAACAATAGCACCCATCTGGAAGCATTACCTTTTTAATTAAATTCTGATTGCTTAAATCGCATTTATTAAGTTATCGTATAAGGTGCGATGTACTGAGGCTGCACCTATCAACGCTGTGCTAGGTGAACGATTACCAAATTTAGCTGTGCATAACGCGCACCTAACTGCAAGCAGCTTAAAATTATAAGTAACACGAAAAGTGTAATCCCGACTCTCCCAGCACATTATGTTACTTAAGATCTGGGTCTACGATTTTATCAGCTGGTTGCTCGTTATGTATGTGTAAAGACGGTATATCGGTGCAGCGCCGGCGGGTCGATTTAAAGCTAATCCTAGAATTAAGTGAGTAATTCTTCGCGATTGCGACTCGGCAAAGTTTGGAAGAATGGTAGAAGAGGAATGAGGATTGGTTATTAAAGTGTATTTAGCTCTGGCATGACCAATTACGGAAATATATTAGATGCTTTCAAGAAGCTCAATATGGCCCTGATGCTTCTCTTGTAAGGATAGTAAGGTTCTGAAGCAATTAGGAAAATTAATGAAAATAAATGAAGAATTAATACAGAATAATTAAGCAGCTTGACACTTGTTTACTGTAAAGTTGAATAAAAAGAACTGGCATTTATCGAATTTTACTTTTCTTTTTATAGAAAAATCTGACATGATGTATGTATGTATGTATGTATGTATGTATGTATGTATGTATGTATGTATGTATGTATGTATGTATGTATGTATGTATGTATGTAGGTAGGTAGGTAGGTAGGTAGGTAGGTAGGTAGGTAGGTAGGTGTTATGAGAGATGTGATACAATATATGTGTCCTGTGATGTGATTTATTACATGTGTCTTGTGATATAATTTATTACATGTCTTGTGATATAATTAAATACAAGTGTATTGTGATATAATTTATTACATGTGTCTTGTGATATAATATATTACATGTGTCTTGTGATATAATCTATTACATGCGTCTTGTGATATAATTTATTACATGTGTTTTGTGATATAATTTATTACACGAGTCTTATGATATAATTTATTACATGTATCTTGTGATATAATTTATTACACGTGTCTTATGATATAATTTATTACACGAGTCTTGTGATATAATTTATTACATGTGTCTTGGGATATAATTAAATACAAGTATCTTGTGATATAATTGATTACATGTGTTTTGTGCTATATTTCATTACACGAGTCTTGTTGATATAATTCATTACACGAGTCTTGTTGATATAATTCATTTCACGAGTCTTGTTGATATAATTAATTACATGTGTTTTGTGATATAATTCATTACACGAGTCTGGTACCTATGTCCTGCAAGCCATGTTTCGCATTTTCATAATGATAAATCCACATTTTGCCAGGTTCCATTTTTGGTGGGGAAGCTATGAACGTAGTCAAAACGTAGTCAAAATGTTGTGAAAACTTTTCTATGATACGTGTTTAAAAAGTGTTTATTAATATTATTATTATTATTATTATTATTATTATTATTATTATTATTATTATTATTATTATTATTATTATAAATAGTGGTAGTAGCGGTAGTAGTAGTAGTAGTAGTAGTAGTAGTAGTAGTAGTAGTAGTAGTAGTAGTAGTAGTAGTAGCAGCAGCAGCAGTGATCGCAGTAGTAGTACTACTATATAATGCAATTGTGCGTGTACTGATTGTTCAGTTGCATTGTCTTTAGTCATCAGCAGAAGGGGGTGCAATTGATAACCAAACAGTATTCCGACCTATATCGCACAATATTTGTTTGATAAAGGAAAACCATTTAAAACTGCATACACTTGCAACAGCATCGTGAGACATAATGTCATGATTTGGAAACTTTACTCGTTAGTTTTAGGTAACAATAGCTGAACTAAATAAGTTGTTCTTCATTTTTTAAGGTGGAAAAATGTCCACCTCATTCACCATTTAAAATACGGAGTGGTAGTACCAACAAAATTGGGTTATGACGTCCTTGTATTATACGAAATGTTTCACGTGTCTTCTACGGATTAGCATTCAGATGTACCTATTTAGTTTAATAGTGACGTGTGTTCTTAAATAAGACAGTGGAATGAAAATGAAGATATTCGACAAATAAAAGACCCAAATAATTGTCTCTCACGGGTTGGCATTTTTATGGCGTGTACTTCTAAAGTATAAAGGAAAATGACTAAAGAAAGAAAAATCTCTGATTAGCATACATATGAAACAAAAATACGCACCGAATTTAACTCTAATTTTCTCAATAAAAATAACACTATTACAAGGAAAACAAACCATATAACAATCGTTTGTTTATTCTCGTCAATATCAAAGCTAGATATACAATTAAACCTCATAATAGCAAGCAATACATAAAAGAACCACAATCCTAATCAAACTATTGTGTTGTCCGATAAGGTAGAAAACTCGTCGTCGGCCTGTGTCTGTTTTCTTCTTTGTCGCCTATCAGTAACAAGGCAGCGGAAACAGCAACAGAGTCTGCCAAAGAGACCGAGCTTCTTGGTCGTTTGGGTAGTTTCATCGTCTGTGGACAGAGTTGCTTCCCCTGAATCGTGCGTCGGCTCCCCATCCTTTGCGTCCTTCTTCAATCTCTCATCTATGGCCGGAAGGGAAGACAGCTTCACGCGAGAAAGTCTAACTTTAAAAAGTTCCATGGAGGGAACTTCAGAGAGAACTTCAGGGCCTATGTGGGTAGTATCTAGAATCCCCCACGGGGTCTCGAGGGACAATTTTGAATCAGTGGAAGAAGAGCTGCATACTTCTGCATCGCGTTTAGAGTCAATAAAGGTTTCTTTTGCATTGGAGTTTTCATTTATGTCTGAATAATATATGCAGTATTTAATGAAATAAAATAAAATTAAATAAAATTAAATTAAATTAAATTAAATTAAATTAAATTAAATTAAATTAAATTAAATTAAATTAAATTAAATTAAATTAAATTAAAGGTAAGATAAGAATATAATATAATATAATATAATATAATATAATATAATATAATATAATATAATATAATATAATATAATATAATATAATATAATATAATATAATATAATATCAACCGTGTAATGTAGATAGGTAGGCACGTATATGTATATGACTGCACATCAGCACTATGTCTGATATATACTGTCATGAGTAAATATAGGTGTCCTGGACTAAGACTAAGAAAAGAGATAAAAGCTAATTAATACACATTTGTAAGGATCATAACGCAATAGTTGAGAGAGAGAGAGAGAGAGAGAGAGAGAGAGAGAGAGAGAGAGAGAGAGAGAGAGAGAGAGAGAGAGAGAGAGAGAGAGAGAATTATTACAGAAACACTGTAGCCCAAATCGAAGTCTCAGCCAAGACATCTTTCCTTCCTCTGTATTCCTGAACGGATCAAAAAATTCAGTTTCCATCTTAAAAAGTGAAAAATGTAAATTAGAAAAATTAATCTGAAAATGTTTACTTTTGAAAAATAATTTATTTGCTTTTTCTTAGTAAAATGAATATCGTACATAAGTTTGCTTTTGCTTATAAAACATCATTATTTCCCCCGATGTTTAATTACAATATATCATCTGTATTTCAGTGACTTTATTTAAAGTATTGTGCCTTTATTTATTTCGTCTGCAAAAATTTGAAAAAAAATCAGCATTTTTTTTTAGTCTTAACAATGTCCCATTCTGTTTTGACCTTTGTTACCTATAAGCTAAAAATGGATTCAATGATCTTTCATTCTTTTTGCAAAATGGGTGGGTGGCGGAGGACAGGTGGTTGATGAACACATGCATCATTTTAATACAATGAGCACTTAGAATTCTTTAAAAGCCAAACTTCTAAACAGAACTTTCGACGAAATTTATATCAGCAGTAAGACTCTGCTTGGAATTTTTTGAACTTGAATTGCATTCTTATGACAGAAAAGGTCAACACCTCCAATTGAGAAATGGAGGAATGCATCCCAGACGTTTCATTCAACTGAGGTTTTATTCATTAAAAAAATCTTTCTGCCTAACATTGTTTAACTGATATAACTTGTCATCATTGCAACTGATACGATTTAAATGTCATCAATTTAGTTTAGCTAAACGGAGATAATTGAATTATCTCAGATAACATTGAATGAATTTACAGACTAACTAACTAATATAGATTAAAGATGGCAGTGTATTTTAAAGAAAGGCGGAATACAGCCCAGTCTCGTTCAACGGAATCAAATCGTAATGCTGATAAACATTTCTTTTCTACTACACTGTCTGCTAAAAAAGATTTGATTTAAACTGATTCGCTTTTCAAAATTGTTAAACTCATATAGTCGAATTAAAGTGACTATCAGATAAACGAGACTGGAACGTATTATCTCTTATCCCCCATCCCTTCCACCCATTATTTATTCTTTTCGTTCAACTGCATGCTCGGAACATGTTTCCCCATACTGGTCAAACATGCATTCATTCAAATAGGCATCAACAAAATGAAGAAGACGAATACTGCCACTTTTAGCAAATTCGTCTGTTTCATCTGTGGGGAAAAAATACCTTTTGATGACATTTTTAGATTCTTTTGAAGTTGAAAGTAACAAAGAGATTCAGAAAAAGCCTTTTTCAATTTGTGAAAATGTGTGTGCTTATCTTCCTATCGTTTCCTTTATGATTTTTTAGGTCAATAAGAAATTTTTTCACTAAGCTTAAAATTTAAAGCCTAAAATCTTATTTAATTATTTATCTATTTTTTTTTTGGACAGAGAATACAATAAATAAGTTAAGTTATAATACTGTTCTTGAAAATCCAACGATACTTACCTGATATTTCGGTCTCAGCATCTTCTATTTGGTGCGCATGTTCTGCAGTTGACATAGCAACGACGCGTAATGAGTGATTACGTCGATGTATCGGAGTTTTTACGTCGTCTACTGTGACATCATGTTCATTTCCGAGAAAAACACTTTATGTCAAATCTTCTTACTTAGCCTTTAAACTTAAGTATACGTCTTCCCGCCAGAGTGTTACCTGTTTCAGGAATGTCTTGTTAATCTGCCTTCTAACAAAATATACTACTATCTACACGAATAAGTACAAGCAAATATAAATAAAATTAATCAATGGTGTTAACCGGACTTTAGGGAACACCGTATTTTGATACTACAGCATCAATTACAACTGCCTGGTAATTAGAAGTGATTAGAATCTGACCTAATTAAACGCCGTATTCTGGTCCTAGAGCTTCAATTAGAACTACTCAGTAATTAGAAGTGCTTATAAAAGTCAAACAGATTTTGGTAGTGTATTGAAGGGGTGAACATTTATATCCTCCTTATCTGGCTGTCTGGCATCCATAGATTTACTTTGTTTCAATGTAACACAAAGCAAGATCCCTAGAGAATCTATAAGTCAGAACTTAAAACTTCGTAAACTTGATCCGGGTAAAAATATGTCAAACTCAAGAGAAATGAATTAGACAATAATTTTGAACCAGGCATTTCTTTTTTTTTAATCATTAATTATATAAATGATATTTTGTCCTTACTTGTATGCACAACATAATTTTGATAGACACTTCTAGTCACTGTACCTAATTAATCTGAATATGATTTTTGAAAGTTTGAAGAAAACACCTTCAACAATGTCTCAGCAATATTAATTAAGGGTTGTGTATGATCAATACTGCAAAAGGTCATACACTTGACGAACGCATAGAGGATACAAAATCTAGCTTTCTTATTTGTAGAATGAGAATGCGAGCTCATTTCAAAGTACACAAATGTAAAACCTGTCCTATATCAATTTGGAGAGAGCACCTCAACAGAAACGGACACTTCTGCAAACAGTTATGATATTGGGGAATGTCCTTGTGATCTACAGATATGTGATATTTAAGGTAGAATGCATGAGCCTAATTATCACCATCCTAGCATTTTTCAGTTCACACATAAGCTAAATCTGTAATGTGGTTTAGACGTACTTTGAGTTAGGCTTGGAAACTGGTTGACTTGTTGGTGACTGCCTGTCACAGTTAGACTATCGCAGGAGATCAAATGCGTAACTTTGGCTTCAAATCAGCCACAGATTTGGCTTACATATTTACATGTGTCTGCTACAGAGGTAAATACGTTAAAATCTAGATGGCTGAGGGTTGATGAAAAGTATGCTAATTTGTTACAGTACTAGTGAACTTTATTCATGTATAAGGCACATACTGATTCTTTCAGCTCTCTTGTCACAGGAAAATATTCAAAATAACCCTTTTCTGTAAAAAAATGAATGTAAAAAGGGGGATTGGGGCTGTGTTGATTCAGTATAAAAACCACTAGTTGCATGAGGAGTTAAGTCAGAATCTTGCAAGCACCATTTCAACAAAAATCATTATTTCATTTTTATTTGTGTCTTTAATGCAATAGTATTATCATTTTTCTGCTATAGGTCATTGTTGGACAAAAATTTGCCAAAACAACTGTCCAGTGAGATCTTAATACCATCACCAGACTGTGTGTGCGTGTGTGATTTGGATTTTTAACGTAGCTTTAACAATTTTTCAGTCATGGCTACGATGTCTGCAGTGAGGCAGTTTATAGTGATGTCTACTAGCACTGGGGCATCATGCCGCAGACATGTATCATGATGTCCCACCCAGTCACTTTAACCTGACACCAGGCCGACCAGTCCTAAAACTAACCTCTTAATACTGAGTGCGAAGCGAGGCAGCTGTTAGTACCATATGTGTAAATCTTTGATATGACTCGGCCGGGGATCGAACCCACGAGCTCCTGCTTCTGCGGCGGACGCTCTAACCACTAGGCCACCGGAGCGGTCATCATCGTGAGGCTGTGTACTACTACTACTACTACTACTACTACTACTAAAACTACATGTATTTATAATAATAATAATAATAATAATAATAATAATAATAATAATAATAATAATAATAATATAACGATGATGATGATGATGATGATGATGATGATGATGATAATAATAATAAGTAATAGTATTTTTCTTGTAATACAGGCCACTGGCCCAAAATTAATATCCCTACATCATGCAGTACACAAATATTCTTATAGTGCGTTAGAACAGAACATCGTATCTATTGGAAGTAATATACATGAAAGTAATCATTATTGCATTTTTCGAATTGGGCGAGATGCAAATACATGTATATACTACAGAGTAATAACAAAAACGGATCTAAGCGTAACCCTAAAACTTGCATGGATCACGTTTCAAGTCTACTGCATCAGAAGCCGTCGATAAAACGGTTCCTCTAATATTTTAGGATTTTATAGTAAACATTGCTAAATCAGTCATCCGAATTTTACTAGTATCATTTTGTATAAACGATCTAAATTTGTATAAAGTTGAATTTTATATATATATATATCGGTGGGCAAGCATTTTCTTCGTATTTCTCCAGAGAGCGGACAAGCATTATTATTATTATTATTATTATTATTATTATTATTATTATTATTATTATTATTATTATTATTATTATTATTATTATTCTTGTTGTTATTATCATTCTTCTTTTTCTTATTGTTATTGATATTATTATTAATTATTATTATTATTATTAGAAGTAGTAGTAGTAGTAGTAGTAGTTGCATTAGTAGTAGTAGTAGTAGTAGTAGCAGCAGCAGTATAAGTAGTAGTTGTTGTAGTAGTATTTAAAGGCTGAAAAATATAACTGCAAGTTTACAAATGATGAGATGTGTACTATCTCAGACATTTTTTAACAAACAAATGTGTTTGCACAATAAATAAGCATACAAATGTAATGGTTATCTGAAATCCCTAAGATCCAGTATTGCGCACTTCCCTCTCCCTTTGTCACTGATGACCCCTCCCCCCCACACCTTTTTTTAAAACTGCACAAGATTAGTAATTGAAACTGTTTAATTTTTATCTCGATTATTGTACTTTCCCACAACCACGTGATACGAACAATTAATCTGACAGCATTGTTAGTGCTGTATATTCAGTACGGAAACTAACATTCAAATATTTGACAGAAACGGTTTCACTTTCTATATTTACCAATTCAAATTTATTGCAAATGTTATTTTCACCTCGCTGTTGATGATATGTTAAATAGCAACTTTATCAGATAAATATATCACCAGATTTCAATTTTAGTGGGTACACGCGAAATGTCAAATCAGCCTTACATTCAGAGAGTAGTTATGATCCAGGTAATTTACATCACGTGATTTGTCTGCGGCATAACATCTTACTTGACCTTTTTCCAATGTTTTTTTCAAGCTGGTAAGAATATATAGAAGTTTATCATACCGTATTTGCTAAGTTCTTTTTGCTCGATGTTCAAACGTAAGTGAGACTGGCCCTTTCATGACTCGTTTTCTACAGATTTAATTACCTTAATAGAGTTTTCTATGGTTTGTAAATTGCTAGCCGATTTTGAACTTTACGACTAAATGGAAAATAAACAGTAGAGTTGTCGAATCCGCGCGGTCGGACAATAGTGGTTCTGTGAAGTGTTTGATTCGTGTTTAAGAGCATTTCCTTCGGTTGATCATTTGTTTATCTTCTTTTGAATTTAACCTTTACCTTGTAATAGATCTCATGTGTCCTTAAGGAGTGATCGGAGTTTTATTGCGGAGTAATCCCAAAAGGACCTAATTACACCCCGATCGACTTCACCAAAAAGTTTACACAAGTGGGAAAGTAGAATCTGAGAGCTCATGGGAAACCTTCAAAGAACCATCTGACCATCGCGAGTGCCCGTAAACTGACCAATGCATCTCTTTGTCATGTCAGCATTGGTCAGTGGTTTTAGCTGTTTAATGAATGATCGAAATAATTGTATACTTTCACACGATTATGATTTTCGAAATAAAAAGATCATTGTTTATTTTAGCGAGTTCAACATGTCAGACGATAATAGAAATATGACAAAAATAAGCTTGAACTTAAATTTAAGGATATGCATTGCTCAAACAAAATTTCACGCAAGCGGTTAATGGGTGTCTCGCAATCCTTCTTCGAAAACATTAACATGAGTAGGATTCCCATTAAAAACACATAACCCGTCAAATATATCTTCTTCGAAAGTTCTATACACTGATAATTATATTTTCCATCTTAATTATTACAAATTAAATTTAGGATGTAAAATTTCGAAACAACCATTCACACAAATTTTAATGTTGATTCGCGTACCGTAAAATTCTTAAATTTTTCAAGAACATATATTAATACAATTATAGTATCGCATTATGTGAAATTATCGATATTCTTCTGCAGCCGAGTTAAGTCCGGTACGTTTTTAATGACAATGCATTTCTAATACGAGTGAAAATTGTATAATCGTGGGTCTCATAAATAGAAGGATAAATGAGGACATCATATATACAATAATAGTTAAAAACGTCATAAATACAATGTTACTATACAAAAATTCAGGGATAATCAAGGATCTCGTATTTTGAGCAACTTTTATACATATTGACTTCAAACAATTTTTTGTTAACGGATGCGAAGCGATAAGTAAATAAAACTCTAAGAAGGACAAATATTAAACATTTTCAAACAAACTAATCATTGGTTCAGTATACAAGTCTCAAAGTCCCCTTCATCCACTATATGTCAAAGTATAGAGATGCAATACGCCTCGTGACGCAATACAAGTTATAATTTCACAGAAATCATAAAATACTATTTTTTAAAGAAACATTGTTCTAATTTTAAAAAATCTATTTCAATCTATGCACAATGAAATATGAAGTAAGGAGTAATGTAAGTGAGTGGGTTGGTAAGCTATTAAACTACAAGTCCACATGATACTTTATAATAACACAAAACCAACATTTAATAATTAATTACAAGTGTGTGTGTGTGTCTATCTGTATATATATATATATATATATATATATATATATATATATATATATATATATATATATATATATATATATATATATATATATATATATATATATATATATATATATATATATATATGTATATATATATATGTATATATATATATATATATATATATATATATATATATATATATATATATATATATATATATGTATGTATATATATATGTATATATATATATATATATATATATATATATATAAGATGTGAAACATCATAGGTTTCATAAAACCTTGCCATTAAATATTCACGTCGCATAGCTATCACGATACAGAAATTTGCACCTTTATTTGTAAATCCTAAAGATTGTTAATGAGATTTATGTAAACTTTGCTTTGCCAATATAACAGGTCAATATTTTTCATAACAAATTTAGCCTGTGTGTCTGTGTGTCTGTCTGTCTGTATATCTATCTATCTATCTATCTATCTATCTATCTATCTATCTATCTATCTATCTATCTATCTATCTATCTATCTATCTATCTATCTATCTATCTATCTATCTATCTATCTATCTATCTATCTATCTATGTTTTGGGCATCTGCTTTATGATGACGATATTGTTAATTTGTATTTTTTTATATTTTGTTTCTTGCCTGTTTGTTGTTGGTTTTTTTGTTGGCATTAATAGATATCTTGAAAAACGGTAGCTAAGTGCCTTTCCAAATACTCACCAAGGCAGCCGACCTGGTCTAACCTGTGAGGTTTTATGATTTACCAATTTAGCAAATTCTACGGGGTTCATGTTATTCTAATTTCTCTGGAAAAAGTTAGAATAATAAGACTACGAGTAATATATGAGTCATTTTTTATTATTTTTAAAACCCCAATAAAGTTAACGAAATATCAGTAATGAAACAGGTAAACCAAGCAAGCTAAGAAGCTGTGTTTGTGTGTTTAAAGTAATTTTGTTACATTACTTTTTTTCACCTCATCGTATATTTGCGTAATAATTGCGAGTAGGTTTTACGTCTTTTTTCTTCTGAAATGATAGATCGTTAATAAAGTGTTGTCCTATATCGTATTTAATTGCCATATCAAGTACTAATTTGTGCGCGGAGCGTGTGGCGGTAGCCAGGTTGCCATTTTATTAGGCGGAGTGACATCGTCCACACCCCGGGTTAACCTTCTTACTTTAATATGCCCTATAATAGACTCAATATCACCCTCTCCTCGCGCCCGGTCTATCACTATCAGTCTTATTATACAGACGCATCAATCAATAATAAATATCCAATTTGCCAGTGTTTCGCCTCTGTTCACAGTCCATTATCCCCTCAATGCGTCTTAATAGTATCTAATTTCCTCCGGCCTGTTGTCAATTACACCCGCAGCCAATTAGATTGCGATATGAAATAGACTTGTCACTCATTTGCCAGTTTGCAGTAGCAATCATTCGCAGAAAATCAAATTTTATTGCGCATGCGTTACTGTTAGAACCTCCCCGTGTGCTCGCGTTAAGCGAAATTCTCTCGTTTAAAAATGTATTCCTTTATTTGTTTGGGTACTGAGTATTACCAAGGCGTTAGAAGGATTATAGTTAAACACACAGCTGTTGGAGTTAAATTAGCTCTGTACAAAAATTCATTTTGGGCTTTGAAATGCACAGATTGGCAACAGACACAAATGGATTCTGAATGATATTTTAACGGATTATGTTACTTTCACCTGAATTTAAAAAAAAAAAATATAATACAGATTTACTAGAAAGTATTGTATTATTATTAATATTAGTGTGGGAGCTTTGATAACATGTCACGAAAAATGGAGCATCCGTTCGATCTAACAAACTCGCTTCAACGTCCGAAATGCGAAACAATGAAGGACGAAGTACAAAAGATATTATCAGCCTACAGTATAAAAAGTTTCAAAAACGATGATAAGTCATCAGAGAGTGAAGAAAGAAGTTTAAATACAGTATCAGACATTTCAAAGAAGAAAGATACAGAGAATATTCAAGGAAAAATAGCTGAAATGAAACAAGATACAAGAGTTGATAATGATAATTTTGATAAAGAAGTTTCAACAAACTGTTCTCAACGAAACGCAAATACGTCACACAGAGATGAGAAGGACGAAGATTGTCAGTCTAGCTCGAAAAGACTGAGGGTTGACACACCACCTAAGTGTCAGTCCACTTCGTTTTTTGTCGCAGATATTCTAGATCCAAGTAAATTTGTAGGAACAAATTCAAATTCCCAGAGAGTCTGGCATCCCTGGTTGACAAGACCGACGACAAAAGATTTCAGCACAGATTCGGATGGAGACTGTGACGCTGAAGATTCAGGTTGGTTGTTGTCGTCTGCATGTACCGCATATTAGTAATTTCAAAATGTCGTCTACATGTATCGTATATTAGTAATTTCAAAATGTCGTCTGCATGTACCGCATATTAGTAATTTCAAAATGTCGTCTTCATGTACCGCATATTAGTAATTTCAAAATGTCGTCTACATGTATCGTATATTAGTAATTTAAAAATGTCGTCTGCATGTACCGTATATTAGTAATTTCAAAATGTCGTATACACGTACTGTATGTTAGTCTTTTCAACATGTCGTTTGCACGTACCGTATATCAGTCTTTTCGAAAAGGACTAATACTATCCAATTGTATATATATATATATATATATATATATATATATATATATATATATATATATATATATATATATATATATATATATATATATATATATATATATATATATATATATATATATCCCTGACAAACGTGATCCCTTGCTGGATCCAGTGCATTTGAAAGGACTGTTATATGCCATATAATTTGTATTCTTTATATATATATATATATATATATATATATATATATATATATATATATTTGAATGCACGTGTGGCATTTGCTGGCACTTATATGCGCATGATTTAGCAGTGATTTGAAAACAAACGTTTCTTACGAACACAAATGACCAGAGTCAACGAATAACAAGATATTCACAGCAACATCACCTAAATTTTTATAAACATTTGGTTGATGCTCGACATCAATTTTTAAAATCTTACACTGCTGCACACTTCTGAATTTTTTGTGTGTTGATTTTAAGAAGCAAAATAAAATGCAACTAAAATCCACCAGTCGACTGCAAGGAAAGCGAGTTTGGTTGACTTATGTATTTATTTCCACCAATTATAAGCCATAGTATAAAGTTATTGGAAACCTAAAGCAATGATGGATAGAAAAATGAATATATATATTTTGCAATGTTCTATGTTATTTGATTTGTCTTTGAAAATTAAACATTGGAAATGGGTAATACGCTTTATCTCTACAGTACCAACTAAAATGATATATTGATAATATATTATTTTCTTTCCGTACCTGAACCAATTATAAAGAAACATGATTTTTGGGTTATACGTTTTCCATACTTGGAAATAATTGCAAAGAAACATCATTAATATGTTATATTCTTTCCATTCCTGGAAATAATTGCAAATAAACATCATTACAGGGTTATATTTTTTTTTATATTTTTCCATCTTTAGAAATAATTAATACTAAACATCATTAATGGGTTATAGTATGTCCATTCTTGGAATCAATTAAAACGAAACATCATTAATGGGTTATATTTTTTTTCCATATTTGGAACCACACACACACACACACACACACATATATATATATATATATATATATATATATATATATATATATATATATATATATATATATATATATATATATATATATATATCAATTTTTTACCCTTAACTAACGAAATAATGTATTAGTTCATGTTGATCTTTAACAAATTTTCCTATATGCTGTTTTCATAAACTTTGTTTTCTTAATTTAAAAATATGATTATTCGATATCAGTTGCGATGAAGGATGTTTTTATATAGTGCGAATGTGTTATGTGTTTATTTTACACTTGACATTGTTTAAATTGGTCTCCAGAGTTACATATTTCTTTATACTTTAATTAAAATCTACAGTAGCTATTAACGCTTAAATATATACATTACCTATTATAACTCTCAAAGAATCATTAAATAGGTGTTCACAAACAATGTTTTGGTTTTAGAACAAGTTTATTTTGTGTACATAACTATTTATAATGTTTAGAACGGGCCGATAGACGATTAAGGTGATGATAGTTATCTACTTGAGAATCTAACTGGCAAAGATATGTTTTTGACATTATTCATAGGTATCTACACCACCAAAATAAAATAAAATAAAATAAAAAAATAAAGTAAAAAATAATATTAAAAATAATATTTAAAAAAATACTGTTTACAAAAAGCTGTATGGTCACGAACGTGTATTGCACGAGAAGATTGTAGTTGAATTTTAGGTAACCACATTCTTTTTAATCATGTTTTTCCTGAGCTGAGCCTGTCTATAACTCGCTAGAGACCTAAGATTTTTTAAAATTATATTTTAAAAATTGTCTTTTATTGGGTTTGATATTTATATTTTTTTTAAAACTAGCATATGCCTCGTCTGTATTAGACGTTTCAAGCAGGATATTCTTAAAATAATTATTCATGTTTCTGTAAGGATTGGAACCCAACATAATGATCTTTCTGTGAGGATTAGTACCGACAAATAGGTATAAAAAAGGGTCTACCACAAAGTCAATTAAAATCAATAAAATATGAAAGAATGTGTACTAATTATTAATTTTTTTTTCATTTAATTATTATAAACTGAAATCCAAACAAACAACAAATTAACCCCCACCCGATCCCACCCCAAAGCAACAAACAAACATTATATAAACAATTGTCTTTAATATTCAGCTTTGCATTTTATATAATCAATTTGTGTTAGATGATGTCCGTAACATTTGTTCAACTTCTAACGCAGTCTACTCACATCATCGATCTTAATGTTTGATAGTATTGCTTGTTAATCCTATTTATAAGAAAAATCGATAGATATAATCCCACAAATGTTATTCATCTACACACATGTTGGGGAGTACCAATTATTTATAGAATTTAATACATATATAAGATGACAGGAAGCAAAACAAATTATCACCTTGAATCTAAAATTAGATTTTAAAGATGCTGATTAACTCAGAATGCCGAGTCAAGAACCTGACATTTTAGTGACGTGAGGAAAGTTTTAAAATATTGTACCTTCAGACAAGAACCTGAAATTTTAGTGACGTGGGGCAAGTTTGAAAATTTTGTACCTTCAGACAAAGAACCTGAAATTTTAGTGACGTGGTGTATATGCCTCCGGACAAGAAACTGAAACTTAAGTGACATGGGGGCAAGTTTTAAATTGTTGTATCTTTAGACAAGATCCTGAAATGTTAGTGAGGTGTGACAAGTTTTAAATGTGTACCTTCAGACAAGAACCTGACATTTTAGTGACGTGGGACAAGTTTTAAAATGCTATACCTTCAGACAGTTGTCTGAAAACATGATTTTAAAATTTTAAACTGTCCAGTTACTGAAAAACAACATCAACGACAACAAAACACCAGCAGATATCGTAGTCATCCGGCGCACGCGTCAAAAGATGTAAGAAAACATACTTGTCCTTCTCCAAACTTATTAATACATACTATGTAATAAGTATCGGTTTTATTTACCCAGGACGAGTTTTACCATGGAAATATTTACGTACGATGTTCCATTAATTTTTGTCCTAATTAGACGCTGTTGAACACATATAGGACGTTGTTAAGCGATTGCAGGAACTATATGTACTGTGTTCCTCTGTAATATGACGTTACCGCAGTCTAACATAAACGCAACATGAGGTAAATTCTCCTCATGTCGTACAATAGAGAGAGAAAGGTAGAGTTTATTCCACGCAACTCGCATGCATTAACCTCAGACTCTGCAGAACTGTCTTCTTAAACATTTAGAAGTCCTAAAGAAATACATATAATTAGTTTATATCTATTTTGCTTGTCTGATTATTTAAGTTAGAACAGAACATATCTCATATCCACATTGTAACAGCTGGTTTTCGACTACTAAACCGTTTTGTATATTTTTAAACGCTAGATACAAAACGGTTGTAAATTTCATTTTTTGCCACCAGCAGTTTTAGAGGTTGGATTTAATGGGTGTAAAGAGTCACACACCACGCAACCGTGCATTTTTAGAAATTGCTTTCAATGAATAATTCGTCTTTGAAACTGACACCTAAACGGTTTCTTGGAGCCTTTTTGTTTTGCTAAGAGGAATTTAATTGAGTGTACCATATTCTCATGTTTGCATTATTTATTCGAGGCAATGGCTCATTTGAAAACTTAATTGGACGGATATAATACTGGATTTAGGAGACGAAAAAACAAACTGGCTTGCTGTAGCAAAAATGAATGAGTTGTACAAAGAACATTTGAAGACCTAAAGGAAATGTAATGACGTGCTATTTAACATGTACAAAGAAGTAATTCACTACATGACCCAACCCTGCGCTATTTAAAAAAAAAGAAGAACCCAATTGTGAGAACATAACATAGTTTTAGTTTTATAGTTATACGATTCTTCATTTGGGAAAGAAAACCTACCCACCTATCTATCTATCTATCTATCTATCTATCTATCTATCTATCTATCTATCTATCTATCTATCTATCTATCTATCTATCTCACACACACACACACACACATACATATATATGACACGACGTATTGGTAGTTGTATTTCAACATATGCTGCCGATTTAGAAGTATGCATGCCATTGTGATAATGGTGTCAAATGTAAACTTGATTTTTAGTTAATTAATCAATTGCCAAATCAGTAGAGTTTAAAGTCATTGTAGCATTTATATCACGTTAACTGTAATCCATTGAAAGAACGAAGCGACTCAGAATTAGTAATCGGACATTATGTAATTTGTAAATACCAAGAACTGGTTCGTCCCTTAAAGACTATGAGTTTAATTAAGACAAAGTTACACACTAATTAGGATACTTTTGCAATATAGATATCAACTTGACTGGTCGACTTGACCGTTAATTCTACGCGTCCTCAGCTTTGATTGTCTATATAGCACGGTTGTGCATAACAAAGAATAAAATGCCCCTTACCCCCCAACAAAATCAAACCCCAAACAAGACAATCCCCCTACCCCCAACCACCCCCACCCCCACCTCCACCCCCTAAAAAACAAACAAAAAAAATCAACTTTATACTAAACGTCAATGCAACAGTTTTTTCTTCTTTTGATTATGACGATAGTAAGATTATTTTTAAAAGTAAATTGAAAATCCGAAGATATTTTTCTATCTAGATAAGATATCAAATCTGCTTTGGTCGCCTCATATACTTAACCAGGTAAGCATACACGATTTAAGTGCTTGTACATTTTATTGTAATATTGGTTAACGAAAGATCATAAACCTGTACAAAGAGATAAAGAGCCACACTGTAGGCATTAGAAAAATAACCCCCTCCCCCTCGTTGGCAAATATAAAATATATAATGATTAAATTACTATGTTTGTAAAAATGTTTATTTTGATACACATGTAAACACGTGACTCTTGACGATTTGGTGGAAAAGATAAATAAATAAGTATAGACGTTGAAGAGGTATATTCCACAGTGAACTTAAACATCGATTAGGTAAAGGACAGGTAAAACATAATCGTGCGTTTGTTTGAAAGCAAACTAACACTAAGATAGTTCATGCATGGTATGTTGTTTGATGAAAAACATGGTTTCCAGCAGAATCAAATCAAGCACGCATGACTCATTCAATCAAACTTTTATCTGTGCCCCTCAAAATCGATATTAATATACAGCTATAGTTTCAATTTATTTTTTAAAGAAGAAAATGAAATTCATCAAATAACATAGACAGTTTCGCTTTTATGAACAGTAATTAGTACTTCACTTATCCATGACATATATTTTAGATTTTTGTAAAGCCATTATATAATGATTCCGTGCGCAGTGTGCTCTGCAGTTTCCAAAATGTGATTGTTATTTCAAGAAAACTCCAGAATATAAATATACATAAAATGTTGAAACTTGCGTTCCTGTTGTTTGTGAAACGTCTACACTTTCCATACTCATGACACGTGACTCTAATAAGAGGAATCATGCGATTCATTCCAAAAATATGATAACAGAAAATTCATCAAATTCAATATTTTAATTTGACGGTCTGTCTAACAGATTATTTCAACCAATTATCATTGTATACACACATACCTATAAATAATTCGATATTTCGATAACAGGCGAAATTAAGGATTCCAGCAAAAGTTGAGATACAGGGGTTGAACCTTATGTAATCTATGAAAATATATGTTAGAATATTTAAGAATGTGAAAAATATGGAAAATAATATTTATTAAATTAAATTAAAATAGCAGTCATTAAAATAAATTAAAATCTCGCATTCACAAGTGAAGTCCTGTGTTAATTAGAAATAAATTGACAATGTTAAAATCGAAATGAAAACTTCACAATGTCAAGGTCGATTGTTTGCAGTCCTGGAGTGTGTGCTATGTTGATTGCCATCAAGTAAACTTGATCGTGTCAGGCTGCAAATTCCTTATGTTTGCTGTAATTTGTCAGGCAAGTGTTAAGTAATCATCTCATGTTATTGGTGACGGAGGGTAAAACTCATTCTATAGCTTATAATTAGCTTCGTCTTGTCTTTAATTACGTAAATATGATGGCGTAGGAAATCATTCGTTAGTTTTTAACGAGCTAATCGAATTAGGCAGACATGAAATGGCGTGCGACACTTTGCCTTTGTCTTTCATGATTAGAAGTGCACTTTGCGATAAACGATGATAAATGTTTCATAGATAATTTACTTCTACTTTAACGATAATTTTCCGCAATTAAGATTCGGAAGCAGGTTCGCTTAGCACGCTGTTTATAAGCAGAATCACGCAATTGACAGAGGAGATGAAGGAAGAATGTGAGGAACTAGTCATGACGTTGATCACAGATACCTTATCAATAGCTCGTCTAACAGCTAATTGATAAACCTTTTATGTGGGGGCCTAATTACCTTTAATTATTTGGACACAAACAGATTTATATCGCAAGGGAGTTACATAGAAGAAGCCGGAGATGACTGAGACATTAAAAGAAATCGGAACAATCTCACGTGTCTCCGGAGTGTACATCCCTGCTCCTGCTTTAGCGAAGACTAATTCATTGCCAAGATTACGGTGATAAAGAAAAGCCATCATGCGAGTTTCGCGTCATGACATTATTGGCTGCAATGCAAAAGCAATATTTCGCGAGTCTGGAGTTACATCGATTTAGCAAAGAGAATATACGCTTAAAGGTTAATGATATACATGCACCCTTTTGTTTTGCCTGGCTTCTAATATATTAAGTTCTTAAAAACAAAAGTCTCGTACACCATTGTTTATCTTCTAGTAAGGTTGTGTTACTGATTTATATACAAAATGTACACCATTTTGAAACAAAGGGAGAATTATAACGTTGACTATGACAAAGAGAACTTTTATTTTGTATGCAATTCATTTTCTACAGTATACAATACAGAAACGCATTCATGTAATAAAATGAAAGCAATTCCCTAATTAATTAACATTTTGATGTCCTATATCATTCTTAGCAAACACGGCATATGATAGCTCTGAAGAAAATAACATCAAATTTGTAACTTAAACGTTAATAAGTATCCAGAACTTTATTTTTAAATTATTTATTTAAAAAGAGTAGCATATGAATGCAATAATATAACCCTTTTTACACTGTTATTGTGAATAACTGTGTATAACGAATGCACAATTTATTAAGTATGATAAAAGAGAAAGGAAGGCATTACACATGGATTAGTAAAGCGATTCATTCATGAAAATGTTCCAGCTGACACCAAGGACAAAGTGTATTTTCATCAGACAAAAAAAAATCAAAGATTAATAAAGCAATAAGAAATGCCACTATATAGCTAAAACGTAATTACATAGATAAGCATGTTTCATCATCATCTTAAAAGTCACATTCACACAAGTCGATTATGTGATAATTACGGTAAATTCCAACGTTCTGTTCTTTCAGATTCCAATTTGGAGGTCGAAAGCTGCAGCGACCATGATGATAGTGGACAGAGTTTCGAAATAGAAGAAAATGACGAATGTCATAGCATGGACAGCAAAAAAGGAGAAGATAAAAGCAACGAAGACAAATCTTTGACAGAATCCAATAAGGCCCATGGGAAACCGAGACGGGCAAGAACCGCTTTTACCTATGAACAATTAGTTGCGTTGGAGAATAAGTTCAAGACAACGAGGTATCTTTCGGTTTGTGAGCGGCTTAACTTGGCACTTGCTCTAAATCTGACGGAGACACAGGTGAAAATATGGTTTCAAAATCGTCGGACAAAATGGAAGAAGCAAAATCCCGGAATGGATGTTAATAGTCCCACACTTCCACCGTCAGCCGGAAGTTTGACGTCATTTGGTTCCGCTTATCCGCCTGGAATCTTATATGGACAAACCTTGCATCCGTATCTTTCAAATCAGAACATTTCCAGTGCTCTTGGTCTTTTGAAGGCCCACCCTGCCTATTTTGAACAGAAACATCCAATGTTCTATCCGTATTTTTCTCAAGCGAGATGACATGAAAATAGACACTCAATACAACTCCTCTCTTAGTAATTTGTTTCTCTTCTCTAAAATAAGTTTGATATGTACTGCTAGAAATTCATCAACGTATACAAATTTTAATTGTGCTGTATTCACTTCTCTGCTAATGCGGATCTCTAGTACGTAATATTGAATTTATAGACGACATTTTAAAACCCATTGAATACTTATACATTATACATTTTAATGCGAACAATGTGCCAATATTTGTGGATGCAGTGACGAGTGAAATTCTGGAAGAGAAAAATGTGTTAAGAATTATGAAGATAATTTTACTTCCTGTTGCATCATTATCGCTCTGTATAGTATGTTTTGCTTACGACAGTCGTTTTTCTACAGCCATTGAAGGTCTAATGAAGTTATGCTAATGGACTATTTTATACAAAAACATTCTGCATTAGCATGTCGAGAATATATAATTAAACACGAAACAATCTAGTCTTAAAAATGGCACATGACTTTAATGTATAGTATCTAATCTATAAATTATACAGATTCAATTAATTCACTAAAATGTTTACACCTTGACAATGTAGTATTTTGATTCTGAAAATCATCAGTAGAATTCTTTCCAACTTTAATTAGCTGTCATAGAATCAACATAAATTAGGAGTGCACACTTCCTAATGCATGTAACTACGATCTCTTTTGTATAGTATCTATTTTCCTGTCTGTCTATTATTCCGTCCGTCCATCCATCTATTTATTTATCAATGTCCATTTCATAATTTTTGTACTCAGCCATCTCTCTCTCTCTCTCTCTCTCTCTCTCTCTCTCTCTCTCTCTCTCTCTCTCTCTCTCTCTCTCTCTCTCTCTCTCTCTCATGTATTAGTATATCTGATATCACCATCTCCGTTTATCTAGCAACCTAGATGCCTATATATATATATATATATATATATATATATATATATATATTGAAAAATGTGCGTTTGTATTGTTTTATCGATTGATAACTTTTAATGATGTATTTGGGTGCAATAAAATAGAATCGTGTCGATTTTGTTTGAAACAATAAACGGCAGCAGCAGCATTTTTATTTCCCATCTTTTGTTAGTACGATCAATTATTCGGTAGTGGTGTTTAACGTGGCGTGCCTTGATTACTTTTTCGTTCTTTAATATTATTAGTGTCACACTTGCAGTGAGTACAGGATAATTCAAATGGCTGCATTCCGGTGGATTTGCACAATACAATTCACAAAGTTCTTAATTAATTTGCCATTTGTGTAACAAATAATATCTACACAAATTATGAATAAAACCATTATTGTCGATATATATATATATATATATATATATATATATATATATATATATATATATATATATATATATATATATATATATATATATATATATATATATATATACTGTCGGCTCCGCTTATATGCATGGCCTCGGGACCGATGCTATGATATGCAATTATATGGCGTATGCACTAAACCGGCGTTCATGTTATGACGTGTATCTGGTGAAGCATGCATACTGATACCCATTATTTCTCCGAAACAAACCCCCATTTGCTCTGGTATCGTATGGAGGCCGGTTTTGCCAGTAGATCGAGGGGTAGACTTGTGGTCAGCGCTCCAGTCTAAATCTATGGAATTTAATGACCAGACTGGATCGAATTCTAAACGAGGGCGATGCGAGTTTGTGTTAAAGCTTGGCATTCCATAGTCTACCATGCTTGGTTAATTATTATGGTTGTCTACTATAGTGCCTCTTGGTGACCAACAGAGATCTAATAGCTGTGATGCTATATTAACAGACCTCATTAATCAACATTGACCGCCAATGTTCAGGATCGTTTTTTTTTTTTTCATTTTTAAAGGAACAATTTTGAACAATGCAGTTATCCGGAGCAACTTAACACATAATAATGCATGTTCGGACCAGAAAATGTATGCAATTATGCGAAATATGCATATAAACGATATGCAATTGTCCGAAATTGACATCCATTGAAAACAATGGCAATAAATCGGGACCGGCACAAAACAATGCAAGAAAGCGGAATATGCAGTTATACGATATGCACATATCTGGAGCCAACTGTATATATATATATATATATATATATATATATATATATATATATATATATATATATATATATATATATATATATATATATATATATATATATATATATATATATATATATAAGTAAAAGTAGGTATGTCTACTCTGGCAAACCTCATTTTCATTTATTTTAAAAATTTAGTTTACTTTAGACTAATTCAGACTGATTTTTCACACCGGAAGAGTCGTTTTGGTTACCTGTAAGCTTAGATCATGTACAGTTTGCACAAGTACAATACCCAAAGACCTTTCAGCCACAGAACATAAAAGCTACATAAAGGTAAAGTAATATTCTCTCCAATGTGCATGTTAGCTTCAACTTACCCCCCCCCCCCCCCCCTCTCTCTCTCTCTCTCTCTCTCTCCTCTCTCTCTCTCTCTCTCTCTCTCTCTCTCTCAACTATTGCGTTACGATCCTTACAAATGTGTACAAATTGTTTTTTATCTCTTTTCTTAGTCTTAGTCCAGGACACCTATATTTACTCATGACACTATATATCAGACATAGTGCTTTTCAGCGCACCGACCTTTGTACCTCAGTGTGCATGGGTACAAGTTTTGGGTTCGGCCAACTTGGGCATGTGAGAAAACGTGTCAATAGCTTCCGTGACTGAGGGTTCTACCTAGGGTTTACTGTTTTCTTGTAAATTCTTGCACAAATATCAAATGAAATATTTAAGATTACCTAAATTTTGTATATTTCTCTCTCAACTTGATCAAACTACTGCAAATCGTTTATATCAAATCAAGTATGAACTAACACCTCTATTGATGAAATTATCAACTAACTACTACATAGAATTATCAACGGCTCGGAAATATGAAGCATGCGCCTTATGTGTTGAATGAAGTTCTGTTGTTAGTGTTGTCATTTTTAGAACAATCAGGTTGCACATCGATAATTCAAATTTTGTTGAATGTCAGTTTCAAATTCAATCTTGGTTTTTATAATTGATTGATCCGAGTAATTGATATATAGAAGTTGTCTCCCTTATTCTCACTGGCGTAAGATCATGCAAGAACGTTTTCAGATAAAAGTTACAATATATTTTGCGGACAATATATTCAGTAAGATATTTAAATTATTTTCACCTCGCTGCATAATCAAGGCTTTCGTGAACGTTGTCCATTTCATTTTCTCTAATGGCATTCTTTGCAAAGCAATGACATAATTATTCCAAACATCACACCATCTGATCACCATTCATCATTTAAAATTTAGCACAATTGAACATTTTACTTCTTAACAGAATTTAAAACAAATTGCATGTCAAAATGACTGCAAAATATCTTTATCAATTTTATGATGTTGACTTGTTAAAACTGTTTGCACTCGACACCATCCAAATGTGACATACTGCAATAGTTTCATATCTACTTAAGGTGATGACGATGAAGTTGAATTATAGTGCTGTATCACCCACTAGGGGCATGTAGCACTGTTCTGAGTTTACAGCAAAGCTGGATATTTAATTTCTCCTGGGGAGAGGAATGGTGCCGCTTCCCCCAGGTATTTATGTACTCAAGGAGTACTATTTAATTTGGTCGTCAGGTCGGGATTGCTATTAAGTAACCATCAACCTGAATGGAAGACCCAGGGTGAGTGGAGTGGGCTTTGATTTAATACGATGCTGAACCTTTTGGCCTAATGTTTTGGTCTTAATTAGATTAGGAACTCACGGTTTCCTCGAGTTTTAAAAATAATTTATATAATCGAAGATAGTAATTTTCTTCAAAGAAACTATGGCTTTAAGACCGTTTAAACATAAGAGACCTATTGTAGCCTTGTCTGGTTCGTATGTATGTATGTATGTATGTATGTATGTATGTATGTATGTATGTATGTATGTATGTATGTATGTATGTATGTAATAAGCCTTGCGACTGTTCCCTATATTTTATCAAACACTGACAAGCTGTACGAGTATTTTTTCTTTAAAGATTTTAGTACATCTGGATATATTTTACAACTGGATTTGTTTCGTCAGCATGCAAGATTACCTGTAAAAAGGATATTGACGGTCCATTGCAGCACGAGAATATTCACAACCATATAACAAATGGTTCATAAAAGAAACATCGTACATGTTTAACATATTTTATTTATACCACATACAACTGAATGTACATTTGTACGCTTCCGATTGATTTACGAGTGCTTATTAAAAGCGTTGAGTGGTGACAGTTACCTCTTCACAGGAATTGTAGGCTGCTTATGACCAACGTTCCCCCTAAGCTCGCTGCATTGTGCAAGCATTACGGAGACGAGTAAAATTTAACGTTGGATACAGTTCAGCTGCGCGGGGATCACTGAGAGGGAACGTTGCTTATGACCATGATTCTTACAAATTACAAATTTACTTCCCTATAGAAACTCTGATTTTTCACTCACATTACTTAAATAAGCAAAAATATGCAATTCAAAGGTAAAATAAATAAAGTTGGAACAATGCACTATTACTTTGTCATTCCGAACAGCTCAAATGTGGGCATATTTGTATTGATTGATCTGCAACGAGTATGTCGAACCGAATGGACGAACAGGCCAAGCGAAATTACGAACAAGCAAGAAGTAATGAAAACATTTAAACATATTTTACAGTTGATCTAAGTTTTGAAATGATTGGCTTGATACTGACCATAAGCTCTCTCTCTCTCTCTCTCTCTCTCTCTCTCTCTCTCTCTCTCTCTCTCTCTCTCTCACACACACACACACACACACACACACACGCACACATAGAGTTTGTAAAGCTTACAAAGTATTGGATAGAGTAGTTAATCTCCTAATAAATAACTCTTATGATAGGAAATATGTCGTGTTGTCGTCTATTTGCGCATTTTTTCTCATTCTTTATTTCTTTGTCAATTGTATTCTGCAATTATCATATTAAATCTTGTGACATATTTCATCTTTGCTAATTACTTTACTCGTCGTATCAGCAGTGATGTGTATAGCTATTAAGGTAGTGAATTACCTCATACTGAGATTTAAGACTAAACCATATCCAAGCTCTCTTTAATAGCTTTATGTAATAGCTTTAGCCAAAATAAAGCGAGATCAAACAGACTAAAAGTCATAATAAAAAAACTGCTGCTATTCACCTAAGTCAGCAGCTGCAATATTCATACCACCTGATCTAGCATTTGTAGTTTCTTCTAGCATCTCTGCAACGCTAGATCTCTTTAACTAGATCATTATTTGACTTATAGCTTGATTAACATAACGCTAATTCCGTTTTATTGAAATATTCGATCCAATAGTGGTACACTTGGTTTTGTGTCTCCCATTTGCACGTAAAGATTGTACCAGTTGTACAATTTTATTACCATGTTATATTGGCTTCTTTCCTAAAATTTGTAGCTTTATTTTGTTAGCTTACATTTCACAATCAAAATATATGACTTTCCTTCAAACATTTGGCAATTAGTTGGCTCATTAATTAAAATACTTGTTTCCTGTTTGCTATTATATAAGAAATTTTAAACATAGATAATGGAATCAAAATAAATAACTTTATGATGTCTTCATGATCAACGTTTGGTGATAAATGTATGTACATTTTAAATATTTCTGTCAAAGCAATATACAAGTAACTGTAAGAGATGAATTATATGCTGCATGGAAAACATTGGTAATTAAGATGCTGGTCTTGAAATGCGATCAAGCAAAACATTTTTTTTAAACGCAACATTAAACATGCTTGGCGTTCCATCAATTAAATTTAAAATATTTGATTCAATTTTACAAACCTTTAAGACACTGATAATATCGGTCTGGAAAAATATGTCATTCATTGTGCATCGTTTGATGTTTCTAGTCCAGAGCAACAGAACAAGTTCTTTCACATTTAAAAATGCGAGTTAAATGAATGCTTATGAAGACAGGTCTAAACCTAAAAATCTTATCACAATGAGAAACAAAGGATTACATTTCAAAAGCAAGAAATTATAAAACTGTTAACGTTATATCGGTTATTCAACATGCTTTTTATTACTTTTCATATTTTTAAATCGATTGTAATATCTAACTGTGTGGTAAAATTAATTAATAGTTAGATGAACTGTAGTTTTGTTATCTGTTTATCTATTATAAAACAAAGCAGAAAAATGGTAATCGTGTCCTAAATGAGAGAAGCGCAGTAAATATCTTAATATACGCTCGTTTTTTTTTCTTCGTTAACTTTACATTGTCAGAATGGTGGTGCAGTATTCTACGATATTGAACACCTTCATATTGCACGCACGTTTACGATACGTGTGCCTAAATAGTATAGGGTATTACTTTGTAAACAATCCACGCAGTAGTCACAAGGTTTCGGTTTATTATATTTGTTAGTGGATGAACTAAACCAGTTGTTATGTCTAAATATAGATAATAAAGTGAACAACATGGAAGATTTTATTAAGTCATAAATGAAAATTTCAAACAAGCCAACGAAATATCGTGATATTCGTAATGCCCACAGCAAACGTGAGAGACGAAGTATTGAAAATACCATTCTAGTCATTTAAACTGTTATTTCTTAGAAATTGTCGTAACCTTTCCTTAATGGAATGGTTTAGAATATGACCTGTGCTTTCTTGGTTATATAAAATAGCATAGAAAGGCATAATGAGAGCAAGATCTATCCAGAGACGTCATTTGGGTAGTGCACGGGGGAGGGGGATTTCCCTCCACATTCAGAAGTTGCATGTGCTGTAAAATTGCTGTAGTTTATATATAAAAATTACCAAGCCCGTTAAGTTTTATCTCCCCCCCCCACCTCCCCCCCCCCAAAAAAAAAAGAAAAAGAAAAAGAAAAAAAAAAATGGAAATGACCTCCCTGGAGCTATCACATATACATCGGATACGTATCATTTTGTTAGTTAAAGGACTAAATTCGTGGGGAATGTAGGTTTTGGTAGAAAATTAAGGGTATCGAAGCCAATAAGCGAAGGCGACGAAGAATTCTTGTTTCCGCCGGCTGGAAGGATTGTCACACACCAGCTGCTTTGAAGTTTCCTCGTTAACTAGCGATAGACACCATAATGGTCATACCATAGCTAGAAGATCATGCAAGTAACATGGCAATTAGAATGCCAAACAACATATTTACATATTTGCATCTTGAATTTGCTCAACATATACTTTTTTAGTTATGCAAATCCGAATTACATGATCTATGTCACGGGTTATAAAGCTTGATTACACATTTCAAAATTGTACTGTAGTTTCGACTACATTCCAAGTGCAATAACACCCTTCTTTTTGCAATCAGTAAGAGATGAACGTGATATTATCTTGACATTTTTCAGTTAAAAGGAACTTGATTTTTTTAGTCAATAAATGTGTCAGGGGTTTAGTATTTATGGACAAATTGGAACAAAATTTCCGATAGTACCCAGAAATACCTAATAATTACATCAGTTGCTTTTTATTAGCAGGCATAGGGAATTCAGCGATAGCATCGACTTTAGCATATATAGGTTGCTGTTCTTTCCAAGTGTTGCTGTAGATGATGATATAATCGATGTAAACATCACAATTATCTAGACCAGAGGTGATCATATTAATAAGACGTTGATAGGTACTTCGCGACCCTTTCATCCCAAATTTAACATTGGTAAAGTTCACTGGAGTCACGAATGCCGACATTTCCATTGTATTTCTGTTAGTGGAATTAGCCAAAAGACTTTCAGAAGGTCGAAGTTGATGACATTATTGACATTTCCGATATTTATCAATGCAGTCATTGAGTCTTGGTAATGGAAATGAATCTGTTTTCGTCACACTATTCAGATTCTTATAATCAGTGCACATACGAAAAGTTTTATCTGGTTTTGGAACAAGTATGCAAGGTAAACTAAAAATCAACTTTTACTGGGGTTTATAAAATCATTCTCCAGAACAATACTGAACTTTTCTTCATGTATTCATGATTGAGAGGGCTCATTATGTATGGGTGTTGTTTCACAGGTCTAGAATCTACAATTTCTGCGTCATGGAAAATTTTGTTTTTCCTTGTAGGAACATGTGGATATAAGTACTCATTTTGAAATAATAACTGTCTGAGTTCATTTGTTTCTTGCTCTTGCAAATGTGAAATTTTCTGGTCTAGATTTTCATAATTTTTTAATTCCGTAGATTTGTCACTCCAATATCAGAAGATTATGATAATTCTTCACTTATATTTTGACTAGGTGGGACAGGTACAACTAAGTTAATTGCATGTTTAACTTGGCTACCTCGTTCAATATACATGTACTCTATTAGCATGTTTACGTAACAAAGTTTTTTCTTGTTTTCGCCTCCCAGGAGTATTGATGATGTAGTTTAAATCACTCACTCTCCTGTCAACTGTGTAGAGATCATAATATTGGGGTGAAGACGATTTTGCAAGAGGGAATATATCAGTGAATTCTTTTACATCGGATCGACTTTCTGGTTCAAACAAGGCTTGTCAGTTACAATTGAATTAACCATAACCATGTCTCAATATAGGTTGTTACCTAGTAATAAATGATTGCTCTCTACTGGTAAAACATAAACTGTTCCAACTGTCGCGGGTCCTAGATGACAAATTTACACTATGGTGAGTAACATTAACAAAGCCGCACTCTATTCCCTGAATAGAAGAAGAAGACTTCGAAGAAAAAAGTACCTGAAAATAGAAGACTCTGAGAAGCTCCTGTATTTCTTAAACTTTTAATATTGTGGGATTGACTGACATAGAACCCTTCGATACGAATGGTTCATAATTCTGAATAATTCTACCAAATACTAATCCAAAATATTTTCTAATTTAATATTTTGTTAAGGAAGCTTTGGCTTCGGAAAGATCGTAGTTTCTAACAAGTTGAATTAATTCATCTGTTTACAAAAAGTCTAATTGTTCCTGGGTAGGACTTGAAAGAAAGATTTCCACTTTTGATGACATATAAGAAAAGAGCTTGTCAATTTCACGTAAGAAATTTTTTATAAAAAAAAATAGGAGAATTCAAATTTAAAATAACACAAAGCTACCCAATTCTTTGTTACGAGTTTAGGCTCTAATAAACGGTAACAATAAAAGAGTGAAAACAATAAGCTTTGTAAAATTTAAAAAATTATCTCCCGGAATAAAAAAACTGTAAAAATGGAAAAAGAACTTAAAGTTTTAAGAATTAAATCCAAAATTAATCCAAGAATAATTTACAAATTAAATTACAAAAGTCCTAGTAATGAAATGTTCTGATAGTCATGTTTGGAAATCCAAGATGGAAGACGAAGACGTATACTGAAGCCTGTTTTGTGCGTATCTACAGTTCCTTGTAGAAACAATATTTAACACCTGTGTTGGAAATCGGAAGAATATATTGATAAACTGTCTTTTATCCAAGAATTTTGTATGAGCAAATAAAATATTTCCAGATATACAAATTAATCCTTTAAAGACCAACTTGAACTAAAGGAAAGTTAACATGGATTAAAAAAAACTGGCGCAACAACAAAAAAATGACTTAACGCCATTTGTTAAAGCCCAAAACTAGCTGTATTTCACTAAAACAAAGATTATATCTTATTCTATAATACGCAGTTTGTAAAAAAAAAAAAATTCCCAATTGCTGGATGGGTGGGAGTTGCGTTAGAAAGGAGTTACGTGATCGTTTATATCACGTACTCATAACATGACCCTGACGAGAACCAATCAGTTTTACTTTAATAATAAAAATTGGCTCACTTCTTAATTCAATATTGCCATCTTGACCTTGACAAAAACCAATAAAATGAAAATGAAACCTGTTTACGTGGTTTTCACTAACCTTGAATCAAGGTCAGGATCTAGGTCAACAGTACTTGTTTACCAAAGACTAAATCAGGTCAACCGATTTTCTGTATTAAAAAAACCATCATCTCTGGTGAATAAATATACATTACAATGAAAAACAGAAAATAATTTAAAACTGACAAACAAACAATTAAATTAGAACACACACACACATCATATCAACAAAGTAATTTGATAAAATCTTGGATTAGAATTGTGGTTGCATTTTTCTTTAAAACGGATTGAAGTATAAATTGGAAGAAAATGTGAAAGAGTATTAGATTTAAAGCAATTTTTTTTTAAATGGATCATCTGACAAAGTAAACAATTGAACAGTTTCTAATAAATTAAATTAAATTGATAACAGATCTTTTTATTTCTATGTTTATTTTTGTAATAAGGTAAATGTAGCATACCATTTAAAGAAAATATAAATCGGTCGGAATCAAACAAATTAATTAATGTTTTAACTGTCAGAACATATACTGTCTGACTGACAGAATGCACACTGTGTATGCTCCAAATAAGATTTGAATTACGACACTGCTTGCAGTGTGTGTGTGTGTGTGTGTGTGTGTGTGTGTGTGTGTGTGTGTGATTTGAATTTTGAACGTATCTTTAACAGTGAACTTCATATCGCTCCGATGTCTGCAGAATGGCAGTTTATAGTGATGTCTAGCACTGGGACATCATGCCACATACATGTAGCATAATTTCCCGCTCAGTCAAATCTGACACTTGGCCGAACAGTCCTAACACCAACTTCTAAATGCTGAACCTCAAACGAGGCAGCTGGGAATACCATTTTTATGTTTTTGGTATGACTAGGCCGTGATTCGAACATGCGAATTCCCGCATAGAATTTTCCTAAGTTAGCCTACAAATCCTGTCGCGGCCCTGACAACATGACAAGGTAAGTCAAAATGGCCATTCATTTGTTCTACGTCAACATTTCTGTCTTTTATTTCTTCTCAAAAACGTTTGGTCAAGTTTCAATATGATTTAAAAGAGGACATCTTGGAACAAATGCCTTTTAAGCTTGAACGAATGATGTTGATTCGCATTTCAACATTAGAAAGCATTGAACTAGCTTGTACATTTTGTCAAGTCTTATTTGTTTTTACGTTAGATTCAGCCAGAATCAGCAATTTCAAATCCATTTATGATTATTGCAGGTACGGCTAAGAGTTATTGTTTTAAGAGGATGGTAAACGGAAAATACACACATGTCCAACCCTCCTTACCTCCCATGGGGGGGGGGGGTCACATTCAGCGTGGGTGCCGGAAGTTCATGCAATTTAAACGTGTCCAGGGTATATATAGAACCACCTATCTGTAAAGAAAATGTATTCAAGGAAATGAAATATGTTGTGGTGCAGGTGATGTAGCATTTGATGGCTCCCTTCCTCCGCCATAATCACCACATTAACTTGTGTTTTGTTTAAACATTTTCGAACCTTTTGGACTCAGACGAATTAAATTGATAAATGGTAATTATAATTCAATAATTTTGAACTCAGATGAATTAAATTTATAAAAGGACAGTTTTTTATTCGAACCTTTTGAACTCAGACCAATTATATTTAATAAAAGGGGATTTTAATGCAGGTGACTTGATTTTATTTTCATGTCACTAAACACCTTGTTAATGTTTATAAATAGAACTTATTGATTCGAATCTCTTTATGAAAAACTTGCTAGCACGACTACATTACATTAGGCATGATCGTAAGTGTATCTCGACAGCCAGAGTATAAAATTTCATGCCACAACCATTTTCCCCGGGTTCTTCCTCCACCAAGAATACTGGCCGCCATGTATAGTATATCGTGTGCTGAAAAATGGCGTTAAACCCTAAAACAATAACATCATGCCACAAACAATATTCCCCAAATCTTTTGGACAATATTTTGCTTTAAACCATGCATGAGGTTTAAATCCGAAACTTGATTTTATTTGTTTGATATTCTAACGTTACATTAACCAAGGAAGGGTTAATGTCAACACGCTAATTCACGGATTGCTCCATTAGTCATCCTTTGCCCATGAATTCATACATTGGTTTATCAGTCAGATGACGTTCCACCCATGAATTCATACATTGGTTTATCAGTCAGATGACGTTCCACCCATGAATTCATACATTGGTTTATCAGTCAGATGACGTTCCACCCATAAATTCATACATTGGTTTATCAGTCAGATGACGTTCCACCCATGAATTCATAGGTTACTTCATAAGTCAAATAATCTATCAACCGCAAATTCATTGATTGCTTCATAAGTCAACTAACTTTTCATCGACGAATCCATACATTGCTTCAGAAGTCTGTTCATTTTACACCCATGAATTGATAGATCGCTTTATATGTCATCTAGTCCCCCCCCCCCCAATTTTAAAAAAATAAATAAATTGCTTTATAAGTCAATTAGCTTTTCACGCACTATTTCAAAAATTGCTTCATAAGTTAACTCGCTTTTCGCGTATAATGTCATTGCTATCTCCATAAGTAACTTAGCTCTTCACCCATTAATTCATAGATTGCTCCATAAGTCATCTACCTTTACACCCATAGAGTCATCAATTGCTCCATAAGTCATCTACCTTTACACCCATGGAGTCATCAATTGCTCCATAAGTCATCTACCTTTACACGAATGGAGTCATCAATTGCTCCATAAGTCATCTACCTTTACACCCATGGAGTCATCAATTGCTACATAAGTCATCTACCTTTACACGAATGGAGTCATCAATTGCTTCATAAGTCATCTACCTTTACACCCATGGAGTCATCAATTGCTCCATAAGTCATCTACCTTTACACGAATGGAGTCACCAATTGCTTCATAAGTCATCTACCTTTACACCCATGGAGTCATCAATTGCTCCATATGTCATCTACCTTTACACCCATGGAGCCATCAATTGCTCCATAAGTCATCTACCTTTACACCCATGGAGTCATCAATTGCTCCATAAGTCATCTACCTTTACACCCATGGAGTCATCAATTGCTCCATAAGTCATATAACTTTACACCGATGAGTTCATGGATTGCTCCATCAGTCAACTACCTTTACACCACTGAATTCGTATATCGCTTCATAATTCATCTAACCTTACGCCAATGAGCTTATAGATTGTTTCATAAGTCATCTAATTTAACACTCTTTAATCCATATATTGATCCATAAGTCATCTAACTTTACATTAAAAAATTAATAGATGATTTCAAACGTCATCTAAGTTTACACCCATTTATTTATATATTGCTTCATTAGTCAACTAGTTTTTCACGAATTCATAGATCACATCAAAAGTAATCTACTTTTACATCCATGAATTCAAAGACTGCTTCCATATGCATCTAATTTTACAACCATGAATTGATAACATCATTTACGCTCACGAATGTATAGATTGCTTCCTGCTTCATGTAACATTACACTATTTAATTCATAGATTTCTCTATAGTCAACTAACGTTTTACCCATGAATCAAAAGATATCTTCATACGTTAACCAAGTGATGTTAAACTGATTGCCCTGTACTGTTAAATGCGTTTCTGAAATAAATAAAAAAAAAATAAATAAATAAATAAATAAATAAATAAATAAATAAATAAATAAATGAATAAACAAACAAATAAATAAATAAATAAATAAATAAATAAATAAATAAATAAATAAATAAATAAATAAATAAAAGAAAGTTAAAGAACCATTTCAAAAGGCAAACTTATTAGGTTTCGTCTAAGATTTTTCACCGGAAAATTTTGCAAGTCTTTACACAAACTCATTAAGCACGTGACTCAAGAACTACAGATTAAAAAAATTAAAATAAATCACAAAATAGTCGAGATTTAACCTTTCAACTGGAGCAATAAATAAATCGGTTGCTACAGTAACGCTATCAAGAAAGAAATGAGACCGGGCATGCGTAATTTCTTTGCCAATACCGATTTCACTTGTAACGCTACGTTAAGTCATAATAAATGATGACACTATCTTTTGACGACCATCCCTCTGTTCACTGTATATCTCTGATCTGGTTTAAATTGGGTCTTATCAACAATATTGACGACTAAGCAGCTGAGAAATTTGTTCAAAGCTCATCATCAAAAGCTGTTAAGATAATGAAATACGAAATGAGTATCTTGTATTACTATCAGGAGAGTAAATGCAGACAAATACATCTACAATTGTCAACAAATGAAAATCACGAGAGAGAGAGAGAGAGAGAGAGAGAGAGAGAGAGAGAGAGTTTATTTGAAACTTTAAAATAATGGATTTAATGTTTGAAATTAACACAATCCATATGGTAGTATCTGAAGACGTTTATAAAAATAATACTTTTGATAAATATAACTTATTTACTTAAATCAAATCTCATATTGCAATTATATTTTATAGATAAAAATAATTTAATTGTAATCTTTTCACACTAATTTCAATATTGTAAATTTAGAACATGTAAAAGCATAGGAGGTAAAAAAAAAAAAATCAAACTTAATCCATTTATTTTATAACCAAATCTTGGTGATTGTACAGTACTCGGTAGTGTCAGGACGTTATCTTCTGGACTCGGATTTCTGATAAACAAAAGACACCAAATCTGAATATGTTGTCAAGCAGAACCTCTAATTAGCAATGCTTACACGTGTCAAATCGGAGAATTTTCATTTGACTATGTCACACAAGCTAATGTAGCATTATTTTAACGGAGCAAGTCTTTATTCGTTAGTAGCGGAACGATGAAATAAAAGGCAAAATAACTCGGAATCAATACTTGATGAAGAATTAGGATGGACATTTCTCCCATAAGATAGCAGCAAACAAATAAAGGAATACTGGGTCTAAATCCGATTAGTTAATAATTTTTTATTTCGAATTTATATCGCTAAGTACAAACTATTTTTTTTTCGACAGTCTGAATGTATTTATCATGACAGTAAAACTAGTTTGAATATTTAATTGTAGTTAAGAATGTTATAATTAAGATGAAACAAAATATTTGAAATTCAAAGTTAGGCTACACTTTGCAGTTGATGACGAAGGAATACTTTGAATGCCGAGGGATATGGAGATCTAAAGTAATGAAAACAAACAAGGTTATAACAATAACTTACAAAATTCATCAAATTCATTTAAACTAAAAGTAAAGACTGTTGACAAACCGATAAAACCTGTATAATTCGAACAAAGGACATGCAACACAGATTTGATACTTATAATTCTAAATTTCATCAGATTTACATATAATGAGAGATACCCAAAATATCATGAATCTTTTCCTCAGGATTTGAGATTTATTATTGCGTTTGAAGAAAGTGACAGGAAGTACACACCGAGATTATGAATTAATGAATATTTGTTTCTAGTTCGACATTTTGATTTCTGACTATTGATAAGTGCAGAAAAGGAATATTTTTGTTGTTCTTTATGATTGTATCATCACTGAGAATTATTGGCGTTGCAGTTAAAAGATGTGATACTTGATTATCTAAGAACGAGTTTCATAGTAGTATTTATATGATGGAAAAAGACAGAGAAACCATTCCCGATAAGTATTCCAATTCATATTTGAGTACTTTTAGAAACAAGTTTTATTACTGAGCACCATTGCTTATAGTTGAACTAAAGAAGAACACGTGATAATAGATTATATGAAACAAGACATAGTTAATGTTTGACAAGAAAAACACCGACATGAAAGAAAATCAAATTTAGATGGACACAAAATATTTAGTTTGTTTCTAATAAAGATATAACTATACTGAACCACCCGTAAAAATATATATTATAGTTCAAGAGACTGTCAAACATTTTGCTTTACACATTAGCAACTGTCCTTACCAATTAAGAAAATATTTGACACATACATCATTTTTCAACACTGGATCTCGGATGAAAATTCATGTGTAATGTCACATAGGTGACTCGGGGAAGGTTATACGAGCCATATAAACTGATTTAGATTATAAAGTTTATAATGTTTGCATATAAAGTGTTTTTTTCCCCCACTACTAGACAATCCCGTTATTGGTATTCATGTTAAGGAACGATTACTATATGCAGAAATTCCAGATAATGTCTTGAAACCTTGGTATTATGTCCACATTCTTCTCTATACAGAGTTTATTTAGTCTTATAAATTAGCATTAAAAAACGCTTGTCTTAATGTGAAGCCCCTCCCGTTTGCAGTAATCTATCCATTGACCGATACATTTAGTTTTATCTGTAACGATCCCATTTGGGGTCAATTGACCATGTTCAAACATAATAATCTTATTCTTCCCAATGTCCATATGGGAATCTATTTGAAAAAATGGCCTCCAAAATGGTAATAGTAATAAATATTTCTATAAGGCGGGATAACGGAAATGTTCCCACGGTCGCAGCCAATCAGTAATGATGATTTCATGGGATTATTTGGACCAATCAGATTCATATATAGTGATATATTAACATGCTGGCATATATCAAACATATTATACTGTAATAGCTAAAATATATTAAAACATATCAACAAACAAGTTAATATCAGTCTGTACGTAGAAGTTGTGAAGATCGCACAGAGAATTTAATTTTTAATAAGTTCGTAACATCATCTACGTATTGATAATCGATTGTGCTGATTCCTGGTCAGGTTAGTCGATCCATAAATTTGAGATTGGTGGTAATTTGTTTCATCAGTCTTTCAAATGGATAAAATTTCTTATTCATATAAATATCTCTACTTAAAAATCTTGGTTCCATGATTTGGTCGTTACGAGCATCGCTGAGCAAATAGAAAAACAGAATTTGTAATAATTATGATTTTTAGCAAGTTTCTTTATTGATTGAGCCATTATATGATACTAATCAGGAACCTTATTGCTAATCCAACATAAACATTTAAGGACCTTTTTTCTCAAGTCAATAAACTATGCCATTATTAAACTATGTTTTTTAAAATCATTATATGGTATTATTGATACTTCTTGATCTGGATATTGCTGTCGTTGAGTTTTTAAACTAATGCTATAACAATGAAATGACAATCGTATCCGAACATATTATAGATAAGTAGTGAATTTATGTTGGATATTTATAATTTAAATTACACTCTCAATGTGCTAGAAATCTATATTTTTCTATATTTTTCATTAATTGGTTTAATCGTCTTCAAAACCTTTTTCACACACACACACACACACACACACACACACACACACACACACACACACACATATATATATATATATATATATATATATATATATATATATATATATATATATATATATATATATATATATATATATATATATGTTTGTGTGTGTGTGTGTGTGTGTGTGTGTGTGTGTGTGTGTGTGTAGAATTATAATGGTTTTATTCTTCACTATTGAACATCATTTTATCAGCATTGGCCTTAGTCCTCGATTAAAGTCGTTTGGCATTGGTCTTAAAATTTCCTACCATTTCCGGATACAGGTTTTCCTTCTATTGTTTTAATACTAGTTGTACAAAGACTATTTTGCTCTTGTTATCGTTCATGACTTGTCTGGGGTAGGAGTTACGCCTCAGTACGCTTTGGTTCAATAATACCATTCCAAAATTGCAATAAATAATCAAGGAGTCGTCAGTTAAACTTCGATAGGTTTTTAATAAAACGACAGAATCTCATTTATCATTATATCTATCGTGTTCGTTGTTTGGCTGCATTACCTTCCGTATTATGTAATGCTAATACAACATATTTTTAAACAAACCAAGTATTTCTCACAATGGTGATTTTTAGTTTTATGCTGTTTAACCGAAGATTAAAAATATGATGATAAATCTTTCATTCATAATTAATACTAACGAAAATTATTTGTCCTTTATCAATGCCACTTTTAAATACGACTAAAAATCTGCATTCACTGTCTCTCTGTCTCTGTCCCTCTCACTCTCATTTACAATTTGAATTTATCTATTGTATATTTACTGAACAGCTATTAAAGTAATGCATATACAAACATACATACATACATACATACATACATACATACATACATACATACATACATACATACATACATACATACATACATACATACATACATACATACATACATACATACGTACATACATACATTTAGCCATGTAACACCTTCATTGAACTGTCACTATCTAACGTTAAGTAATATTGATTATTAGTGTTCATAATTCCAGAGTTCTGGTGTCTGAGGGATCACTCGAGGTCAGAGGAGTGTTTAAAAGAGTATTGTTGTTGAAGTGGTGACCGTTTGAGAATGACGTTGGACGAAAGGCTCCCGTTCTTCCGGTTCGAAGAATATTTCAGGGAAGGAGTGGGAAGAAGGTAACCGATGCAACTGCTCAGTAAAATAGTCCACAATTGTTTGTCTCCTTGTTGCAAACTCATGTTGGAGTGGTAATGGTGTTAGCCGAGGATGTTCACTTCTTTTTGTAGTCGATAACTTGCCAAACGTCGATCCAAGAATTAAACCGACTGGATATCCTTTCCAACGTACTTTGACTTTTTTGAAACGTCGTTTTTCCAACTTTTGGGTTCTTCGTTGGTTGAATGCTTTTGATGTATTTGGATGTCGTCTTCTTTTTTTAGTTACGCGTTTTAACTTAGGCCAGTAAAACGTTCCTGTTAACACTATCCTGTTCATGTCTTCAAATTTATAGACGTCAGAATGACGGACACGCACTCGTCCAGAGACACGAAACAATTGGGTAAGTAACCTTTGTAATCTTACCAGGAGTCGGAGCTGCCAAGGGTGTTTGAAAAACTTCTCGTAACTCTTCTTCCTGAGGCATTCGTCGGGCTTCGTCTTTCTTGATCAGTAGGATGGCGGTCGCATTGTACTCTTCTTCAGAGTCTTAAAAAATCTTTCAGAGTTGGTAGGGCTGTTTCATCTTCTGCTTTTTGGTGAAAGAGTTGCCGACGTTGCAATAGTTGATCGCACTTAGCAATTTTTCTGTTTCGGACAAATTGTTACAATCCATCAACGATTGCAATTCGTTTTGTAACTGGGACATCGCGTTCAAATGAGGATTTAAGGCAATTCAGTTCGTTGTTCATGACAAGGATGGTATTCGAGCCATACTACTTTTGACACAAAAACAGACAAGACAAGAGGTTTTCATACTTTTTAAGGGCACGTTTATTAACTTAAACACGAAAGACAAAAATACATAAAAGCAAAATGGTTAAGTACAGCAATAAAATATACATTACAACGATCCAAGTGAAATATAAAAAAGTCTCTACATCATGTTTTTGGTAACAAAGGTGTCATAGAAACAACAAAGTATAATGTTCTTAAAGTCTCAACATTGGGTGCTGCCACACAGGTGTCCTCCAGGAACGGTCTTTAGGGAATGTCCATGAGAGTCCTGTCCTGAAGAGAGTGGTAGTCTTCGGTGACGGGTTCTTCTTCTGACACTGTCACTAACATAGGTTTAAAAGTTACGTTTTCAATGGACATTTGAAATAAGGATCCAAACTCTTGAGCTTAATTGGCCACTTCTGTGGTCCAAGTCTCAAAACCCCAACTTTTCCAGTTACGTATATCTCTCCAGTGAGGGTGAAAGTCAAATGCTACACACACTTTATCCTACACATTTTCAGTACCGAAAATGTTATGAATCTTTATTTCCCATAGAAGTCGATAAGTGGACATTTAAAGGTTCCACTTTTACATTTTATGTTATGGCTAGTATTGTTCGTAATGTGTCCAAAATGAATCGGCCGGTAAAGAAAACCCCAGAAATCAAGTCACTAAGACACAAGTCAAACGTCGACCCTAATTCATGGGACACAGTTCTCGTAATAAGTGTTGGTAATCCTCCATCGTTTGAATATTCTCATTGATTCCCTTACACGGAATATGTTGTATCACGAGTGAAAACGGTTGTGGCATGACGTTTTTATACCTTTTTGTCAGAGGTAATAAGTGTTCTTTTTGCACAGAATTTATCGTACTCTAGTGTTGAATCCAAACGATTTAGTCACACACCACACTTCGCACAGAAGTTTCTTTTACAGAAACAATTTGACGGCCTAATATATTTTGGCAATGTTCTAACTCTTCGTCTGGAATTTCAGGGTGGTAGACACATAGTCTCGCGCAGAGGTTGATGTCCTCCATGAAAACCAATAAGAGTTTTGGTATCACAGGCGTAGTAACCAAGACCCACTTCTTGCTCCTGTCGATCATTTGGTAGATATCATTACCGTAGTTTTCGTATCTCAGGCGTAGTAACAGGGTTGGGTTGTTGTTGCAAGGGAAGGTATTTTTCCTTTTGGGTCATATTATAAAAACTCTGGTACATTTATTTCAGACTCCTTAACTCTGCTAAAATGTCTAAGAGTACCGTCATCGTTTGACTTTCACTCTTTTCCTTCTCCCCTAGATCTTGTTTCATCTATGTTGCTTCTTCTTCCTGTCGTTTACTTCTTGGGACTTCTTCTTCTCGGTGTTGCCGATGAAGGAAAATATATTTTTCTGCTTTTTCTGCTGCTTTGAACATTTATCGAATTCTTCTTTCTGTCTCTGTTTAAAATCCTTGATGAGTGGTAAGGAAGGAGAAGGCAGCAAAGTACATATACCGGAACAAATTCTTGCGAAAAAGAGAGAGATAATCAACTAAATCCCAATTAAAATCGATCTCTTCTGGAAGTATGCTATACAACCACAATATTCGCCATGTTCAATTCCCTTTGATGCTAGAGTGTCCCAGGGTGGTTTATAAAATCCTGAGGCTAGAGTGTCCAGGGTATGTGTGTGTGTCTCTCTAATGTAACATACATACATACATACATACATACATACATACATACATACATACATACATACATACATACATACAGATCAATCATCAAGTGGCAAAACTTTTTAATTTTCCTCAATCCTTTCAGCTTCCTCTATACGTTCACTCTCTCTCTCTCTCTCTCTCTCTCTCTCTCTCTCTCTCTCTCTCTCTCTCTCTCTCTCTCTCTCTCTCTCTCTCTCTCTCTCTCTCTCTGGTATTGATTCAAGGTTTAAAATACATGTTTAAAATTCACAGATTATGTGCAGCATCGGAAACTTAAAAAAACACAGGTTCATACATGGCGGAGTGGATGTGAGGGTTGGATCGGCAAAACATGTTCTATTTCTTGTATTCCTTTATTAAAATATAAAGTTTCAAGATTTACTAGAAGTAAACAAATGAAAAGGAATGAGCTCTCACCATGGTAGCACTCTTGCCTCGCACATTTACGCTACGGCTTCAATCCTCCTGGTTCGACATTTGCGAGGGCTCCCTCAAGGTTTATGTTTTCCTCTGGGTTCGCCAGCCATATACAGCATACAAATCATACTTCGTCCGCATCTTAGTCTTAAAAAATGCTTTATTTTAATTATTTATTTAAATATTTAATAATGCAAGATATACATAAGTTTACAAATGGTGGTGTGGGGTGGGTTTAACTGAAAAGACGTGAAAAGGAAAAAGCAAAGAAACAAAAAGAAAACACTTCGTTGTCGTAAAGGTGGGAAAGCTGTATGCAACTCAAACTTCTTTATCTAATTACAGCTAAGAAGGTTTAAAGGATAACTGTTTCGTTTCTTCTCCCTTTCTTTTTCATCTTCTTTCGGATCCAGGAACTCAATCTCTAATTGATGAGACACACAAAAACGTTGTATGGGCCACGGGCACTAGTTTATAGGTTCAAAATTATTTAGCGTGGCTGCATTTGCCAATGTACATTTGTATTATGTTGCTCAATCATTTTAATTTCTGGTTCATTTTAATATGTGTGCGTGTGATTTGGAATTTTAACGTTTCTTTAACCATTTTTCAGTCATGTCGCTACGATGCTTGCAGTGAGGTAGTTTATAGTGTTGTCTAGCCTAGCACTGGGGTATCATGCCGCAGACATGTAGCATGATGTCCCACCCAGTCACATTATCCTGACATCAGGCCGACGAGTCCTAACACTAACCTCTTCATGCTGCGATCCAAGCGAACCAGCTGTCAGTACCATTTTTTTTGGTATGATTGGTATGACCGAGATTCGAATTCGCGACGTCCCGCATCTGAGTCGGACGCTCTAACCACTAGATCACTGGAGCTTTATTGTAATAAATATACAAATATAGAAAATATTATTAGTAATGGCTTTATTTAAGTAGTATCACGCCGAAAGTTATCGACCTTTTGAACAGTAGAGTTTAATTAAATAGGAGGCCGCTACGTGTAGATGTGATAATTTAGCAGTAATGACGGTTAACCTACCAGATATTACTAATCTTTATGCCTTTAACATTATTTCAACTCTGGCAGTTAATATGTTGCAGAGTTATCCAGGGAGATTAAATTTAGATAAAGGTTATTCCTGTAACTCGATAATTGTCTTTTATTTTAGTTAGGCTGTAATATCGGTGTACCGTGTATCTCAGCTTATAAATCAAGAACAACTGCAAACTGCACAGACCCAGAACTGCCGTTGCAGAATGAGTAATGCACCGGCATTATGTGTGTGTGTGTGTGTGTGTGTGTGTGAGAGAGAGAGAGAGAGAGAGAGAGAGAGAGAGAGAGAGAGAGATATTTTTAACGTAGTTTTAACAATGTTACAGTCGTATCGTTACGTTGTCTGCAGTGTGCAGTTTATAGTGATGTCTAGCACTGTGACATCATGCTGCCGACATGTAGCATGATGTCCCACCCATTCACATTATCATGATTCCAGTCCGACCAGTCCTAACACTAACCTCTTAATGCTGAGCATCAGGCGAAGCAGATGTTAGCAGCCCGGCAGATTTGGGTCTGTGTAATTTGCTAGGAGTAATGAGTCAAACAAACACCATATATCCTGATTTACAGGCTCATTATCAAGGTCTGTGTTGTTTGCAGTTGTAATTGACTTTAAAGCGAGTACAGACGGTTGATACAGCAAAGTTCACAAAATGACAGTCGATATTTAAAACCCACGTTGTCTCCTTTAATCTGCATTTTGAATTTTATATTTGCAACGTAGTATAGTTTCCAAACATGTATATAATGTCAATAAAGCTATTCGGGTCAAAATCCAAAGGTGCTGATCGTAGCTAGTAATCCTCTCAGTTCTGCTGTTAAAACCACCAAAAAAAGGCAAATTGATTTTTTTAAGGCTTGATAGTATAATCCTAACACAGCAACAGCTGCTACTACTACTACTACTACTTATATTACAACGATAACTTGAACAATAATGATTACTAGTATTACTTAACATAGCAACAATAACTAATATCATAGATGATTTATTAACATTGAACATTTCGAATGCGGATATAAAACAAGTAAATATACATTCTGATAACTTTTCAGTCTCGTACATGAAATGTTCTTCTCTTCATTTCTTTAAGTAGACTTTGTTGTGAGAATATATGCAACATGATAAAAGTATGCCACATATATGAACGTGAAAACTATGGAATGGCATTAAGGTCATTTACTTATGATCCAAGCAGCCCAATCTACACCGAAAAAATACAGCAGTACATTCGTTGTGACAAAATGATCCTCTAGTCCTAACTTCTGCGACATCACAGTTGTATCTGTAGGCACATCTTCGCAAATATTCGTCACAATAGAAACACAAGTCCGTCCTGTCTCTATTCTCCTCCAACCAGTTTCCGCTGAGGATAGAATCAACTTTTCCCAGAAATCGTTGTTCCATGAGGTCCAGCAGAGGTCCGGAAATGGACCGTTTTTTGTTTAAATGTCGTAAAGTCCCAGGCGCAGATTCGGTATCTTTAGCCATGATGATGGCTATCAAACAGGTTACGAGAAAGAACTTGACGACCTTGAAAATTAGAAAGAAAGGAATAAAGGTTAGAACAACAATAATCATGATTGATTTTGTAAAGTTTGGAATGATTTCAGATTTGTGTGTAACTTTTTGCATCTATGACAGTTGAACGGAAATGCTGGCAACATAAAGTAGAAACGATTTACCTTCATTTATCTATGTGTTTGTTTTCAGCACATTAATCTCAATCCGATAGAGGAAAGAAAATATACAGTATTATAAAATTACAAAATATAATTTGATCTTCATTTGACGATGTCATGACAGATGACACCACGTTCTTATATAAAGATAAACTGATGCAAATTATACAGACTTAGATGCGAATGCTGTTTCAAGCCTTGTTTGCTACCCTTTTGTTTCTATCCTAACGAACAGTAGTACTACAGCAACTGTTCTATTCTGATAATCTCTTGTGACAACGAACTTTAAAGATAACAAACTCTTATTCTGCTGACAGTTTCGTTTTAATATTAAAAAGCCAAAGAAGCATCACAAAATCACTTAGGTTTGCTTTTTAGAGTAACGAATACACAAATTCTAATTTCCTAAATTTCTAAAATAAATTTTTAATTTGATGAAGGCGTTAACATCTTTGGCATTATAAAAATTAAATATAAAATATTATTTTGTTATTAGTACATTGTTTCTCAATTATCTGTCAACTTTAGGATGGCATTTTGAGAATCAGATCAGCATTGTTCTTGGTAAACTTTTCAATGAAACAAAAAAATCGCGCTTGTTTTTGTTTTGGGCGGGGGCTCAATAACTTTGTTTGGAATGATAGAATGTGTAAAATGTAAGCATTGGGCAGTATCTGAAATCAAGTATCTAAAGTTTGTACAGTTGTACAGTAGAAGGCACAGTGGTTGTAGTCGAGTGGCGAAGATGATCGTTTGTCATGCTATAGACGTATCGTACGGCAAAGTTTACAGACTGATTCTTATTTACGTCTAAATTTTTCCAAAAAGAGAATTCCAACGTCTACAACTGCAACAGCAGCAAAAACATCAGCATCTTTTTTTTTTGGGGGGGGGGGGGTCATCGACCATGTGACTACATGTAAAAAAAAGATTTCTTAAAAATATATACGTTTTACTTGCATTATTTACGCTGGCAACGTCGATCATATTGGTGTTTTACTTTAACTAAAAACGTCAAGCACCACGTTTTTGTTTCCGAAAGACCTTTTGGATCTTCTCCTGCATACGTGTTACATTTGTGTATGTTATACAATTTGACAAAATAATAACTGAACGACCTCGTCTGTAGAATGAAATATAAAATCGGATGTGTACAAAATACACTGATTTTCACAATTGTTTCCTCTTTGATATAATTGGTAAAATACAACCAACAATTACTCGTTCATATCACTTATCACATAGTAGAAATAGTGTTTCTATAGTATGTGCAGTTTCATATTTTTGATATTATCACACGTTAAAATATCACTTGATGCGATTCCGATTGGTGCAAATAAAAACATGAAATTATTATGCAGTATCCAGATGCTGATTTGTTGGGATCGTGGGAAAACGTTTAAAACCCCGCCTTCTGGAAAGTTTGGTGTTGAATTAATATTTTTGGCGGCCAACTTTGAACTCGCCTCATGAAAAGCAACTGATTTTCATAAATGTAATATTCCATCATTACCCATTTAAGATTCTTTTTATCCCACAGTTTTTATTTCAGTAGAAATTATTTAGATAGAAAGAAGAACGAATAATTTCGTTCATTATAATAGACCTTTCATTTGTCGTGCATAAAATATAGTCCCAAACAAATTTGAACATGAAAAGTAGATTGTACCTTTTTTTTGTATAAACTATAAATCAAATTAAAAGCTTCCATCTCAATAAACATACTATTTTATAACGACAGAATCATTTTTGAAAACGCAATGATAAGGTAAACAGTAAACATGGAGTACAGCTTTTAGAACTTATTCATTACATTGTTGCGATTTTTATGTAAAATAGGACTACTGGATGCAGACATTTCCATATTTACTGCACTGCAGTATTTGACTAGAACAATTGACTGTTCTGAAGGCGTAAACAAATTTCTTTTTTTTTAGTCGGATTTGCATCCCACATATAATGCGTCAAGATGATGTAGTCGGATAAAGTTCTGTCTGTTAGGAGATCCATTTATGTCTAAACACGTCTGTGAACAGAGGTGATATTTTAAAAATATTTTTGTAAGCTAACATTTAAACCATTTAAGATTTATTCGGTGGATTCTATATCTATGTTACAGATATCCCGCTCCCTCCCCCACCCCGACATCAAATAACCAGTATCCTTAATTTTACGTCATATTATTGAACTTGTCTTGTAGTTTTACGCCATTTTGCTCATTATGCCATTTTAAAACATGACCATAAACCCCTGTGGGGGTTACATATCCATATTCAGACAGCCAAGATAATTTTTCATCATTTCCTTTTGAGAGTCGAGTTCAAATTTGGCCGCCAAAACTGTTCATTCAAAACCAAACATTCCAGACGGCGGGATTAAAACGTTTTTCCACGATCTTGGCCAATCAGTAAAGAGGATACTGCACAGTAATTGCATGGGTTTATTTGGACCAATCAGAATCACAGGAAGTGATATTTTAACGTGTGGTAATATAAAAAATATGAAACTGCACATACTATAGGAAAATTATACCTGCTGTGTGATAAATAATGTTATGAACTATGTATGATTAGTTAACAACTGCGTTACACTTCTGATACTCCAGAGACTGCAGGTATCATCCTCTCTTTTAACTAAAGCAAGAAGCCTCCTTATTTTCCCATGAGGCGCCGTGCCGATGTCAAGCTATCAGACAATGACTGCAGTTCATGGGGGAAGTTTCCGAAATTCTGATAACGCCACTCTTAACGGAAGCTTCTATAAGGTGAATGACGGCACTAACCCACGGAAAACCATTGGCAAACTTTCCCACATACTTACGAGGTCTGAGACGAAACTCAAATTCACGTGGAGAGGTAAAAATATGTTAGTGCTCTACAAAGACGAGTGCCTTTTATCTCTCAGCGTGACCCCCGGGACCCTGAATAAACTGTGGTGTTTCTTCAGCCCAAACTGCGTGTAGGGGTGATGGGCGGGCCCTGTGGGGGCCCAAACATTTTATTGGGAAAAGGTTCCCAGAATTAAGTTTTGCGAGGAATGAGGCAGATTTTGTTGCTACGCCACTAAATGTATTCAGCGTAACACGTCAAAGGGTATTTACTGATACATTAGTTTGTTGAACTTAACTTTTTAGAGTATAGATTGATCTATTTATTGTTCAGTGGAACATGTTACATGGTATGTATTTTAGGTAACAAGTGGGCACCGATTTTACTCTTGTGTCGACTCATTTTAAGCAACTGAAGTACTGACAGAGCTAAAACGTTACAACCAATAATAGCCAATTTTAGGTTAATTTAAAGTATCGCGAGAAATCAACATATTAAAAACGCCACGTTCTGTTGCATCTGATAAGCGTCATTTTCGCCATGCAGTGATAACATCTAAATGTTTTTTCTTTTCAAGGTTTTCATAAAAATAAATTAATACGTTGTTTGTTTTGTTTTAAAAAAATTATTTATAAGGCTGTAACATTAATTTTTGCAATGTGGGTAAGAGAATGCATGTGTATCAAATAGATAGTTTACATTGTGCACGCTTTGTGATGAAAGAAAAGACATGGTATTCGATTTTCAATTATTTGGTCAGAAGACGTATCAAAAGAGATGTTTTCAATAACTTAATTTATAGATCTCTAAAAGTACTAAAGATATAGCGCAACATAAATAACAAGAACATGAAATATAACTAGAAATGACTACACTCTGATACATACCATTTCAATTGTTTTGTTGTATCCAGACGTCCGCTTGTGCCGTTTATAGAAAATTCTGTGTTCAAATTACTCACAGCCAAATGCGCCTGGTTTATATAGCATTACATTGTACTAACTACGTCATTGTCATACCAAATGACCATTACAAGAGGAAAATTGATTTAATTACACTCATTATCGTTCATTAAGCATTCAACCAGCGACAGGCGCACTATTTCAGATCCCATGTGGGGTATGATTAAGTACTCTTCCGCATTTAGCCCGGGGTCGATATGGTCATGGATGTAAAGTGGATGCAGATAAGAAGTAAAACTTATATTGGTACTTGTTTTCGAAAAGCAATGGTATATACTCATTTGTTCGCTCTTTGGGATCACAAAAGAAAGAACTGAATGATTAAAGGATTTGGGTTGTTAGTGTTGTTGTTGTTGTTATTATTATTATTCATTGCGATAACGACCACCATACCATCATCAGCATCATGTGTTTGTGTATTACTATGCAATAATATTCTGTACTTTAACATGTAGGCCTTGACCTAAATAACTGTTTTGTAAACAACTTAACTGACCGAAATTTGATAAATGTTTGCTATATTTGGTAAACGTATCGGTACAATATGTGCCATAACATAGTGCCATATATATATATATATATATATATATATATATATATATATATATATATATATATATATATATATATATATATATATATATATATATATATATATATATATATATATATATATAATGTAATCACCTCCGCGGATGAAAGCCTATAGGTAGAGTTCCTCGACAGCGGATCAACATAATATTGAAAGGAGATTTTTTGGCGGGGGAGGGGGGGGGGGGGCAAGATTTCGACTGCGTAATGGCCTCCATTTGGTTTAATCCAGCACTGGCCATGAAGTTTTGTGTATTGAGTATTGATCACATTTATACGTGTGTATGATTTTGTTTTCCAGTGCAGAGCGACGATTGGGAATATCGCTATCTTTCCTTATGGGATTACTGTCATCACAAATCTTTTAACATTACGGGATTACTTTTATCACAATTCCTTCAACATTACGGGATTACTGCAATCACAAAATCTTCAACATTACGTGATTACTGTCATCACAAGGTCTTCAACATTACGGGATTACTGTCATCACAAAGTCTTTAACATTACGGATTACTGTCATCACAATTCCTTCACCATTACGGGATTACTGTCATCACAAAATCTTTTTTAAAAAAACAACCATAGTGCACACAAACTTGCAAGAATTTCCTTATTATTATTCTTTCACAGTTAGCAAAGCTAAACATTTATTGCGACACATTTAAAACCTAACACGTGCAGCATGTTAATGATAGTGTTTTCAGTATGGAACAAGGTGGGGACAAATCTCGATTTTTCATCACATGACATTTTACTGCGATCACTATCCTAGTCACTCTTCATTATCATCGTTAAGTAAGACATTCTGCTTATTGGCGATTTTACTATCCAATGTTCAATATTATCTCTGCGCCGACCAACCCAATAATCACGCATGCACACTAAGAGTCTAATACATTAGTTCCCAACAACTGTGCCAGTTACGTAAAGGTACCCATTACGTATTTTGCTATGATGACTTGCTAAAGCCATTCTAATAAATATTTTTATTCTACTTTAGAATTCCTCTTTAAATTGTATTTACATGTGTTCTTTGCAGAACGCAACATTGCTTATGATTGGTGCAATTCCGTTGTCAAGTCTTTAGTTTTGGAGGTGCGCAGTTTGTGCACATTGTCAAGCTCTTCAATTTCGGAGGTCAATAAATCTTGCGTTTATCCCGCAATTCCAAAATACATCAACATAAATGAAAGATTTTGAAACGCGCCAAAAATTTTGAAGCTTGAGTGATAACTTTTCGCGCTTAATCAAAAATGAAGAAAGTTTGTTCTTTGAAAGCTGTCGGTGATCACAACAAACCATTTGACTTTGTCATTTTTTGGGGGGTAAGTAATGTGAGAAAATACGCTTAATTTATGCATTAGTGTTTGCAAGGAAGATTCTACCTTCGAAATCAAGGCCTCGAATCTGACGCAAAATTCTCATCCTAAGGTTTATTTTTTTACTATACTAGTATGAATGACTGTTAGTTCTTCACGACAAATCTATTTACGAGCTGACTATTATGATTACTACTACTACTATATAAATTTCGTCCTGGTGATATAATGTTCGTTCGAACCAGGACGTTGTTGTTGTTTTCTTTTACCTGAAAATAATTTAAATTCGATTCAAATAATATAACGATAACAGTTAGTTCTTTTATACTTCTTTAAATAAAACAATGTCGATAATCAATTTCCAAACTGACGAGAAAGTTTAGAATTCAATACTATTTTCTTCTTCATCGTTTAAAGCTGCATTCATATGCGCTGTGGGACCAAGGGAGGACAGCCCCCACCCCAGGATTTTCACCTCTGAACATGTTTGACCTAAATCATAAGCTTAATTGCTGATCATTATATGTTTGCCCCCACCCCACCCAGAGCATAATTATGCAGGCTCCCCTGGCTGTATTGAGAATCAAAAACCAGTATAGCCATCTATTTCCTGCCCTATCCTTTTTAAAGGTTCTTTAGGACTGCAGCTCATTTTGCTGCTGATGCTACCACTACTACCACTACAGGCACAACAATTGCCATCATCAATTCGACAGAGAACGCTACACTGTTTTCCTAAACATCCATAGTCAAACATCATTTTCTCTTTTATATCGAAGTCATTCTCGGAACAATTTTAGCTGCGAGGTATGTTAAACACCAGCTGCTCGCTCTTCAGTCATGCTTATACGGTAACGTGTAATTTGATTGGCCGTAATCAACTCCATTTGATCCAAGCCTTTATGAATTATTACCTTGTTTACAAAAAAAACTGAGGCGTTTACAAGTAGTTGCACATGTATTCACAAAGGCGTTGTTATTGCACGAAGTTTACTTCATGCAATTAAGGAAATAATACTAGTTTCTAATCAGTAATTAGTAGACGTGCATTGAAATGAATAGTCCTTGAGTTAGACTATTCGATCTTGGGAATCGAGCTCAGACCGTTTTGGTGATGAAACGAGTCCAACGCTTTTAATTTCAGTCGTTTATTAAAGTCAACAAAACATATTTTTAATACAAAATGCAAACTTTTTAAAGAAACAAGCACTATTAAACTGTTCAGTAAATATTTCCACTAATTAAACAAAGGATAGTGTTTGCCATTCAGAAATAATTTAAAATGATTCGTCCTGTGTGCTTGTTTCATCTTGTGAAAGATATGGCCAAATATAATGCATTTATTTCCAGGTCAAATATGAAAATCTAACGAAATCTATAAATGTTCCATTCTCCATATCGAGATTTCTTTTTCTAAAGTTAGAACATTTAGCAGCACATGGGTAAAAATGTAGAAAATGCAAATATTTTGGGGGGACTCATTGAAAACTCAGTACAATCAATTTTCTTTCTTAAAAAAATTCTAAAAAAAAGTAGCGAATTTAATTTTTAAAAAAATAGTCAGTTGGGACAGAACAATAACAACCACAATAAAAACAAACATAAAAACAAATTTTTCTCTTTTTCTAAAAACTCAGACTGAATAGGTATTAGCTGGCGAGAGGAAAAGTCTCCAAACATCTGTGAAGCTGGTATTTGGGGACAAGAAAACAACAAAATAAAAATCCTTAAAACTTCAATATCTGCCAAGAGAGAGCTGGCATCTGAGCCCAGGATACACTCACAATACAAAAACGCCATCATGTGGCGTTTTACGAACAAGTAACACGTTAACGTCGCCTTCGCTTTGACTAGGAAACAGTTTGAGGAATATACATCAATTTAATGTGTGACGCGTCGGTGACCTAAGTGGTTAGAGCGTTCACCTCGGATGCGGAAGGTCGCGGATTCTAACCCCAGTCGAGTCATACCAAAGATTTATAAGAATGGTACTAGCAGCCGCCTCGCTTGGCGCTAAGCAATAAGAGGTTAGTGTTAGGACACCACTATAAACTGCAGTCGGGTGAAATGTCGCATGCCTACGTGTCTCCTTTCGCCACACTATTTTGATTCACTACCACTACCCCAAATCTGACTGCTGGTGCATGCCTTACCCATTTACCCTAATTGGGCTTTGCAACACCACCACACCCGAAAAGTTCCTGAGGACGCCCGTGCAATTATTAATATATTCATTTTCCTGTTTATATAGTGTAGAGGCAATGTTCCCCAGTAAACATGGTAATGGTAAAGTCTCCCTAGTAAACAAGGTAAAGGAGAAATTGCTAACATCATAAAGATTAACTTTTCTTATTAAAAGTAAACATAAACACCTCGAAAATACAAGCTTTATATGCTGAAAAATTGTAAAATGCGTAAAAAGTTTTGCAAATAAAAGACAATTGTTAAAAGAGATAGATCGGTATACATGATTTTTAAAAATCTTCTTTGTCTTATTTTTCATCATTTTGTTGTCCGTTGTATCATATACCCATACTTTTATTCGTAAATAATTATAATTCAAGAAGAGTACATCCTATGATATATTATTTGATCGCAGTTGCAATATAAATATCGCAAGAAAGTGACCAACGTTTTCCTCTTTCAATGTGATAAATTGCACATATTTTCTCCTCCCTCTATGTATCATGCAAAGAAAGTAAAATAAAAATGTTTCTAATTTATTTTATGATCCCATCCATCCTGCTCCGCCATTTTTATGGTTGCTTCGTTGAACAAACGGCTTGTGGAAATTGCAATAGGTGTGGTGCTGGATTATGCCAGTAACTGATAGCGTCAATTTCACTAATCAGGTGACTGACAGGAAAATTATCCATCTCATCAACAACAACATTCTTTATAATATATCCCGGAACAATTTGCTGCTGAGACAAATTTTCTCAGAACGGACTATCTCGTCTTGGTGACAGCTGTTCCATCTTCGATATTCTAAGAAAGTAAAGATTTATATCGGTCTCCTTTCTTGGTGTTTGCATCTTTAATACTCTCAATTAATGACTTTGATGTTGCCAACATAGGATTTCAAGACTTTACATATAGTTCCGTACAATATTTTAGGCAGTGAGGGGGGTATGACGTCAATAGCGGGCAATTACGTTTGTTTCTCTTGTCCTGGGAAACATAATCTGTTATTTCCTGTTTATAGCTTGACACACTTATATAACCAATTATTCTTTTAAAGCAGAAAATATTTTCCATTGTGTCATCAAAATGTGCGGTGAACTGTCACATTCACCGTTATACTCGATTATAAATTAAATCAAACCGCAAACAACAAACATCCTGATCTGCGTAGCATAATGTGCCTACAGATTCGGGTCTATGTTGTGTGTTCTACTGATTACTCCTTTAAAATTGCACAGACCAATGTCTGTCAGACTCATCATGCGACAGCAGATCTGGGTCTCTGCAGTTTGCTGTTGGACTCGACTTAGAAGGGGGGAAAAGTTAGTTCTATTTTTTGTTTCTTGATACGGATGACTAAAGCTGTCTTAAATGGTTTGTTTCAAATAAATACCGTTGATTGAAACTACATTATATGATTCGTATTCCGTTTTATATGATGTGTAGTTCTTATTATATGTTGCGTATTATATTATTATATGATGTACGTTACTTTTATACCTATTGAACAGTTGTTAATATGTTGTGCATTTCTTATTAAACACATACTTTCTGTAATTATATGATGTGTATTTTTAATCAAATGAAGTACTGAGTTGCGGTTGTTACTGCCTTATGCGGCAAAAAAAAAAAACCTATATTTTGAGAATGACTTTATTATGTGATGCGATTGTTTATTAAATACTATGATTTTTTTAAAAATAATTATTTAATCTGACAATGGTTCTACAGATATCTTTTCTACTGACGTACCGGCCATGAAAGACGACTGATGTGGACATGCATCACGCTTAATTTTACTATATGTTCTCTACATATATTTCTCAGTACTGACCTTTCAACTGTGTGACAATCAATACAAATCATATGTTAATCTAAAATACGTCCAAAGATGACTTCACGGTGAAGTTCTTGTCAAGGGTTTACCGGCATTTTTTTTGAGTGGCTGCACTGTAAAGAGAAGAGCATGTAAACAGAACACAGATTTCACTTCCGGATCATCACCAATGCTTTATTACTCAATATGCACTGTCGCCAAAATACACAGAGACAACCACTCTCTGAGCTCATATTCTCAAGAAGAAACAATTTCCTTTAAATCCCTACCAAAAATGCATCAATATAACTCTTCTATCGCCACCAAAATGAGAGAGGAAAAAAAATGTTCTAAAATTAGACTAGAACTACATTCCTGGGTACTGAACTGGAAATAATAATTGTGATGCGATTCCATGTGTATTTTCACTAAATAGTTTATGTCCTAGTGGTTGAAAAAAACTATAACACCGTATCACTGTAATTGCTGAGGTTTTCTAGATTGCATGTCCCTTGCTATTTTACTACAGCCTTTTCAGATGACGTCATCTTCAGTCATATTGGAAGACAGCTGATAGATGTGAGTAAAGATTATAGAAAGTGAATAGCAACTGAGGATAACTATGTTAATCTGAGGATAACATTATATAACATATACACAAAAATAACGGACAGGAACTTTGCTTTCAATCGGTGGAATAAAATGACCCGTTGGCTGATTTGGCCTCGGTTTCACTTGTAGAAAATGACACATTTTGCATGACTTTATAAAGGACCATTTTCCAGCATTTCCTAGATACTGGTATATTTTGTGAACACTGAGGTTTAAATTCGTCTGAAAGAATATGCTGTCGTTACCAACAAACCACTGAATTGCTGAGTGTAAATTTACCAAGCAATCACCGTGACTGTGTCTGTCTTAATGGCTTTGTGATTTTCTTTATTTTCATGATAGTTTTGAAATCTTTGAGAGTACGTTTAGCTATGTTCTCTAACAGCGTTCTGGGGAAATAGTTGTAGGCTTCGCAATACTTTTCAGTACCTTTGAGATATTTGTGTTTCTGACTAATCCGTTCGATCTATCAACGATTGAAATTATTCTTTTATTCTTTTATCGGTGAGAGTATAAATAGGATGTAAACGAGGTATCTGCTGATTATGAAAACGATGGAGTTCCAGCCGTCGTTGGTATGGAACTGAAGTCAGCTTTGATACTTCCATATGATTCAAAGTTATAAGTGTGAAGTCTTTCCAGAAAAAAAAACGTCCTTTATATCTTCTTACATCTCATCTCATCACTCCATCTGAAAGAGGTCTATCAATCATCCTCACCAAGGAACTGTCACTTTTATCAAGGATTCTATCAGCTTGGATAGAAAGCCTCTTCACAGAACCAGCATTTTGTTCTTATGACTAACTTTGAGTTTCCTTTTCGCGACTTGACGAAGAACGTTTCAATGTTTTCCTAATCATTGATCTTGTGTCTTGAATACGGTGCCTTTTTTCAAAATTTTCAACCAGTATTCATGCACGGTATCAATGATTTCTTAGGGTGCTTACTGAATAATTTATTTTAGCATCAGAGGACTAATTTTGTAGGTACAATGCAATGTTTAGCTAAACGAGGAGACAGTTGCTTTTCCTCCCTTTTTTGAAGGAATGTTTTTTATTTGGGGCGGAGAGAAATGATGATGCACCCTTTATGGTGTCAGCTTTTTATTTCGGGAGCAAAAACAACGAAGTGAGTCTTTTCCGACACTTCCTGTTATACTGGAATTCGTCTCCACCACATTTTCGGTGCGTCGAATCAACTTTAATATACGTAACAATTAAAGATGTGGTCCTTTCACCGGACTAAATAGTGAGAGTTTCTGTTTTGGATAAATCCAGTACATTGTAACACAGTTGATCGATTCCACTGGTCAACAGTCATTTTGCTACTGGACTTCTGTCACCTGTACCTGATAAAATTCGACATGCTGATTCTAAATCTGAAAACCGTTTTTATCTACCACGTCAAGTTTTTAAGTTACGCGCCTGTTTGTATTTATACCATTTTCGTCGTTAATACTGCCGTGAAGCGTCAGTACTTTAATGCGTGTGTAATATTATACTGCATGTTTGGACAACTCATTGATTAAATAAACTACTAATACTACTAGTTAGTTAGTAAGTTAGTGCTGACTTTTTACCTTTGAATGTTTACATTTTGATTGCAGTTGTTGAAGACAATATGAATCGGCGAGGTTGTGTTAACCATCCTGATAACTTCTGTTATATCTGCGGACAATTTACTGCACAAGATCAGCGAAAGAGTATGTCCAGCAGACTTAGAAGTGCATACTACCATTATTTTGGCTACAAAGTTGGCGATCAAGATAAAGCATGGGCACCGCATGTCTGCTGCACTGTCTGCTATTCCGGTTTAACACAGTGGCTGAATGGCAAACGACAGAAAATGCCATTCGCTGTGCCAATGGTGTGGCGTGAACCAACAGATCATCACTCAGACTGTTATTTTTGCATGACCAACATTGCTGGATTCACAAAAAAGAATAAATCAAAGATTGTTTATCCTGATTGCCCATGATCAATTAAACCTGTTCCTCATGACTTGGAGATTCCGGTTCCAATTCCACCTTCAACACCAGAAATTGACGAACGCTCTGATGAAGGATGCGAAGATGCTGCTGTCGACGTGCCGTATGAACCTGTTGTGGATGAAAACAAGCCTCACCTGCTAAGTCAAGAAGATCTTAATGATCTCGTTAGAGACTTGACACTGTCAAAGAAGAAAGCAGAACTGTTGGGCTCAAGGCTGAGGCAGTGGAATTTGCTAAGACAGGGCACAAAATATCTGTCTTCCGTGATCGTCACAGCATACTGGCGTCGTTTTACCAAATGGAAGGAGACATTTGCTTCTGTAATAACGTTAATGGTCTCATGGGTGAACTGGGATGTGAATATGTTTCTGACGAATGGAGACTATTCATTGATGCCAGCAAAGCAAACCTTAAAGCGGTACTTTTACACAATGGAAATAAGAAGCCATCTGTTCCAGTTGCTCATGCAGTTGGGTTGAAGGAAACGTATGAGTCGATGGAGACACTTTTAAAACTCATTCGCTATGCCAATCACCGGTGGAATCTTTGTGGTGACCTCAAAGTTGTAGCACTTCTTCTGGGTCTGCAGCTTGGGTACACCAAATACATGTGCTTCTTGTGTCTATGGAACAGTCGTGATGATGCCAACCATTACAGGCAGAACAGTGGCCAGACCGAGATGAATCAGTACCCGGTAGATGCCGTTAGTAGATTGCCAAAAAGTCTATCTTCCACCACTTCACATAAAACTGGGTCTTATGAAAAAACTTTGTAAAGGCGCTGGACAAAAAGAGTGAGGCATTTCAGTACATACAAAGTAAATTTGGTTCAGAGAAAAGTGAAGCTAAAATCAAAGCAGGAATTTTTGTTGGACCCGAAATCCGTAAACTGATCTTAGATGCTGTGTTTAAACAGAAGCTGAACCCAGTGGAATCAGCAGCATGGGAAGCATTCGTGCTGGTCGTTCAGAATTTTCTTGGTAACCACAGATCAGAGAATTATGTGGAGCTGGTGGAGAATATGTTGACAGCATATCAGGTAATGGGTGCCAGAATGGCACTGAAGATGCACTTCTTGCATTCGCACCTCGACTTCTTTCCATCCAATCTTGGCGATGTAAGCGATGAGCATGGGGAAAGATTTCATCAAGATATGAAGACGATGGAAAGCAGATATCAGGGAAACTTCAATCCCAATATGATGGGAGACTACTGTTAGTTCTTGCAAAGAGAGTCTACTAAACAGTACAAGCGTAAAAGCAAGTGTCTTAAACATTTCTGAACATGCTGACATCACTTTTTGTGAGTTAAGAGAGCTATAAATGTATGCTGTAACATCTGTCTGCATGCGTGTTCATGATTATTTTCACAATAACTCCTTAACACAAGTTTGGTATGACATAGTTCATACTCGTAATATTGTCCCGATAAGGCAATTTGTCTAAAACATTAGCAACGTTTATCTCAGAAACCTGACGTGGTAGCTAAATTTCAATTACAGATCTGAAATCAGCGTCAAAAAATGAACTAGGAACAGTTATTAAGTTCTCAGTAGCAAACAAAAAGGTTTTTTTTGTTGACCAGTGAATTCTTTATTTCTGCATAAGGAGGGGCCTTATCTTAGCAGCATCATCGGTTGTAAGAGCAGTATAGGAAGATGTCGCTGTTGACGGAGAAGCAGAAGTTCCGTTATAGATGGGTTTTTTTCTTTTTATATACCAATTTAGGAAATATTGCTCTGGTAAAAGGCTTCGCATCAATCAAAATGAACAGCAAAGAAGAAGCTGGAGGGGGAACCACTGTCACCGAGCGAGATGGTTTTCTGGAGCATTTTCGCCTTACAGACGTGCGTCTCTTTCCGGCAGGGGACGTGCTTGTTTTCGATGGGACTGTTCCTCTTGGATTTATCCTTTACTTGTAAGCTGGTGAACCTGCTGTACAGTTCTTTCTTTCGGCTTGTGATATTTGGAGAGATTTTTCCTTTTCTTGCTTTAGCTTCAACAGTAGGGTCCAATTTTAAAAGGGAAGAAATAATTACGCTTCCTAAGTGAACGATGTTTTGCAATAACGGATGTTCTGTCAAATAAAAATATATTAGCCTTTGTCCGAAACCTGCATGTAACGAATGTGACTGGACTTTCTATTTTCGTCACGACTGGTGGAAACAGCGCGAGAATTAATTTGCCAGGATAATGATATGTACATGATGTAATGTTGAATGTTTTTTAAAAAAGATGTGAAAGATATTTTCCTAAGTTTTGTTTCTAGCAGGCACCAAAGGAGATGAGTAAACAACGAGACATGCTTTTGTCCACCAATGGTGAAACAAATTAGTATGAAGTCCTAAATAACCAGAAGTGGTACTTTTTAATCGAGGAGTAAATAAGCATATTGTGTTTGAGTGGCATTATCATCTACATAACTCAGCCAAGGTGTTCCTAACTGTTTTGATAACACTGGTAAATGAGATTTTATATTTTGACTTTTAAATAATACAAAACAGTGGACATTGAGACGCATGATGCTGTATGCTTTATATTGTTCTAATAAGTTTTGAGTAAAGTAAATAATACTTTCAATACGATGATATCGCAATGGTTCGTATAAACACACATTTAATTTCTTCTTTGTCTTCTCCTATCATGGCATGGACGATGACAAGATGTGTTTGACTAAAATCAGATACCCCAGCCCATCGTCTTCGCATCGAATGCCTTCTACAAATGAAATGGATTCTCCAAGCCTATTTTACAGTAATGTACAAACAGACTGCCACATTTTGAAAGACCACACAGTACGTTGTTTAAAAAGCTTTAACAATTGTAATTTGTGTTAAATCAAATTGTAAGACAAATTAAGTTTGCCATAAACACTCGGTCCGGCCATCAATATATTACAGTTATGGCAAAGACAATTTTCGTCAATCACTTTGAAATCAGACGAGGTGGATGCAGCCATATTCATGATATTGAGAATTCTAAGAATGCCTTCAAAGACATGTGCAATTTGACACATTCGTCGCTAATGCTTTTCAATGAGCGTAGCAAGCAAAAACAAAACATTTACTTTTCAGTGTACAAGAGTTAAAACACAAAATTACACAAAGCATTCATTACTCTATACATCAATGTGGATCATCCACTTTAAGTGTGGGAGGTCGCGGGTTCGAACCCCGACCGAGTCATACTAAAGATTTATACAAATGGTACTAGCAGCTTCCTCGCTTGTCGCTCAGCATTAAGAGATTAGTGTTAGAACTGGTCAACCTCGTATCGGGATAATGTGACTGGGTGGGACATCATGTTGTATGTCTGCGGCGTGATGCCCTAGTGCAAGACATTACTATAAACAGCAGACATCGTAGTGATATGACTGGAAAATTGTTAAAGCAGTGTTAAAAATCCAAGTCACACACGCAAACACACATACACACACACACACACTAGCTCGCACATACACTATTCATTAATTGACATATTCGCTGTCTTTCCATTGGTACATAAATTTGACCACGATTAATTAGTACATTCTATAATTGCATAATAGTTGTCAGTTGGTCATCAATTTCGTTGGTCAACACTTTTCTGGGAACGCCGATAAAGTTTCTCAACACAGATAACGATGGGTCAATTGACAGCGCATTTAACAGTTTTTGGTTGCAAAACATCTTAAAGCGTTTCATATGTATAAGTATTACCGCCCCGTTATACGTGTGAACACCCTCCTCTTCTGCAAGATGATATATATGCAAGTCATTTTAACGAGTTGTACACTCGTTCAAAACTACTTTTTAACTAGTATACATACGTTTTATCTAGTACATTTACTTTAATAAGTCGTTTAAAAGATAAGCCTTTTGAATAACCTTTATCATGCTGTTCTAAAAATAGTTTCCTAAGTAGATCTTGTCAAATTTAGGTTTTGGAAACCAAATTCAGGAAGGTAAGCAGTCAGAGGTAATGACTCCCGTACTCATTGTCTTGGAACACTGAAAAGTTTATATATACCGATGTTATGTAAGTATGTGCAATGAGTTTTCTACAAACATTTCTACTTTAAAAATCATCCTCTTTTCCAAATAATCGTGTCATTGCAGGCTCTGGAATCTAGACTTGACGCAAATGGCTTAGTAGTTAGAGTGCGGGACTTGCTACATAAAGATTGCGATTTCGAATCCTAGCATTAGATATCAGAATTCCTGGTACCGACTGGACAGTTACGAGAGAGACTATTTGAAGTGGATACTTAGATATCATGCCCTATCATGTTTAACCTGTATATGGACAACTGGAGGGAACCAACACGTCCTTTTTGTATGTATGTAACCTTTACTTTCATTGGATGCGAAATCTAGCAACATACAACAAAGTGTTTGACGTTTAATGTAATTTTAAAGAAGATTATTTACAGTTTTCAAGTTGAAATAAAACGAAACGAATTTGTCCTTGTTTATATTGTTGTTTGTGGTCACAGCAGTGGAAAAAATTAATGCTTTTTCTGATAACTGGTAGTAAAGAATAGTCTAGATTAGTGAATTCTTAAAGACAATGATTATAAACAGAAAAATAATACTCTCGTTCCAACTGCGAGAACGAGATAGGTGTAGTTTTAGATCATGTTAGCACGTAGATCTAGACGGGTTACAAAGTTCAAACGCACGCCGCAAAGCTCAAGGTACAATTGGAATGCTTCTTCGCTCACCACTAGCACTCTCCTTCCCAATGCAGGATCGTCAACGTGTTCAAAATGTCCTGTCGTGTTCGGGTATATGTATCATTTAGCACACTATTTATGTATGTGATCTCTGTATTATCTAGTCATTGTCAGTGCTGCGTAATGGCATTCAATACGTTATACTGATGAATCCATTGAGACTTCACCTTCGTCACTGTTTGCACCAGATTGTATCCGGTTTTCAAGTATCCCTTTTAGTAGGAAAGTCTTGTACAACAATGGACTGCCATTAATTTCATTTCGCCAATTATCAATTTCATCCTTGATCGCCGAGGTAATCCAGTTGATTGAGATATCGCCTGAGTTGTTCAACCTTGGTGTAAAATCTATCAGCGGAAAATTGAAATTAGGCAATTATAGACAGAAATGCCGACGGGAATAGAATGGAACAGTAACCCGTCTGCCCGCCATAATACTCCCAGATTGGAAAATATCGATGCAATTTGAATATCAATTAATAAATGGGATAAACGGAATAAGATATTGAAACTAGGATTACGGAGCATATCCTAAACAGGACAGTGCAGTTGATTCGAATTTTAATGTAAGTATTAGCTTCAGAGAGTAAACTTTTTATAATTTGTAATAATAAACCGGTGAAAGCAATCTGTCCAAGTAGAGTGAATAAATAGACTTCGGATATTTTTTACGACTTTGAAATAGTCCATCCATTTGCGTACTTTATTTTCTAGAATAAATGGCAATAAATTGAAACTGTGTGTTTTCCCCATTCTTTTGCATATAATTAAGTCAATGTTTAATGTTTGTATAAATGCGACTCATTGTAAGAAATTTATATAAAAAAGAAGTAAATTATTAGCTATTAATTTTTTCTTTCTTCCGCTTGTATACTCGGTAATAAATTTGATATACATAAAACAAGATTAATATTAAAATTTGTTTCCATTTTGTGACCGATCATTGCAGAGTCACACACACACACACACACACACACACACACACACACACCAAGATGCAAAAGTTTCTTAGGCTGCCTAACACGATTCTTCAGTTTATTTCCATTGCTCATTGATCAGTATTTTGCAAGATTAATATATAACTGCTTGAGGATTTACATGCGACAAAATCAATGTTGGAGTTCGTGGACATATTGAGACAAGGTCAACCAGGAGATGTGATTGAAAGTAAACTTGATTGAATGTCGGTATGATGTCAAAACAAGAATACGCCATATATTTGGGGAGGAACCAATTATATTGCCCGGCACTGGTTATAATTAAGCCCAACGTCCCCTTTTCTTGTCTCAGTTTAGCCCTCTGTAACTGGGCGCTAAATCAAAATCTATCTGATTAAAAGGTCATGTTCAGATGAACTTTGAATTAGCCATTTGAAATGCAGCTTTCAAACATCTGAAAGTGAATTGAATCGCTCGGTATTACACTGATGATCTTGAACCACACTGCTAAGTCTCCCAAACGAGAATATATAAGACTTCATCTGATTGGCTGATATAGTTATCGATGGACATATCGGGTGGCTCTAAGTATTAATTTGTGCTAACTGGCAGTTATACAATTTTGTATATTATCTTTTATCCGTCCAGTTCGAAAGAAAACACAGGCATGACACGTGTCTAACAAAATAGTAACTAAACTTGACCATTTCATTTTGATTGTTATTTTACATTGCTAAATTCAAATTTCATAGTAGTTGTGATAATTTTAATTAAGTAAATTTCTTCATAAAAATGTACTGACAAGTGAGCTTGTAAAATTGGTGATACTCATATGTGCATGTTGTTGTCAAACTCTTTATTTTTGAAGATGAGAAGATTGTACACGTTGTTAGCTCTTCAATTTGGAGGAAAGTAGTTCTGGCATGCAATTCGCAATCACATAGTATCTAAATGTAAGTGAATGGCTTTGATAACAAAAATAAAATTTTGTAAAGTTTGCCTTTTGTAATTGTTTTTATGACAAGTGAAGTTGCATATCAAACAACAAACAGGAATGGACAGACATTGTTTACATTATACGAGTATTACATTTAAGAACAACAATTAATGATACTTCATTGCTGTACATCACTATAAACTGTCACTCTCTCTGTCTGTCTGTCTGTCTCTCTCTGTCTCTCTCTGTCTCTCTCTCTCTCTCTCTGTCTCTGTCTCTCTCTGATGTTTAAGATTATCAAAGAGTTTACGTTACCAAACTGACGTTCACTCTAACTTAATTACTCTATTAGTGCAGACGGAAAGTCAAATGTTCTATATACAAATTGTTATTGGCTACTACTTTGTATGGAATGGTCTATTTTAAGTCCAATGTTTTCATTCTGTGTCCATTGTATAAAAAAGGACACCACTTGAAATTACACTTAAGATTATTTATATTTGTATATTCCGAATGCCATAAATACTTTAGTGGCAAACTATATATTGCTGTTTTGTTATGGTTATCGTATTTACACAAGCCGAACCATATGACAACAGCAGACTAAAAATGCGATTTCGCATAATTCACCAATAAATCAGACGTTTCTTGACTTTGAGCAAAATAATATATTTCTTGAATACAGTTGTACTTAGCATTGCCTTTGTAAAATTCGATTGCAGTAGGATGGATAAAAAGGTCCAGACATGCTCCTGCACCATGGTACCTCACTCATAATTATGAATCGACTAATTTTGGTCATTGGTTTCCCACGTGGTTCTTTGTAAACGTTTGACAAAACAGATTCCGTGGTATCATCAAAATGGAATATGTCGCATGCCGAAAAATTTACAAAAGTAGTTGTAAGCACCATGTGTACATCTTTCATAACGAGTCAAACTTAAAAACTGCATAGACCTAGATTTGCCATCGTATTCTGAGCCGCCTGATATGGGTCTGTGCAACGTATTAGGAGTAATCAGTAGTGAAAACCATGACCTGCAGAAGCATTGTGAAACGGCAGACCAAGACTTTTGTTGTTTCCTGTTTGAGTAGGTTTTTAAGCGAGAATCTACGCTATTGTACTTAGACATTCATACCATGAACACATCAGTGAAAAAATGTACACAGAGCTGACATCACCTATTGAACCAGAATATCAGTGTCTACACTATTATTTTTAATCATAACCAGATTGAAATGCGTCAAGCCGGATATGTATACTCATTATGCTGGATAGATCTTGGTTAAGCCTGTTTGCAGCTGGGCTCCTGCACAAAACACATACTCCTGACATACGAGTGTCTATCATCAATCATGCAGAATCAACCTGTTTTTACAAACTTGATCTTGAATTTCGTTTCTCATAAACACTCCTTGTTCATGACCTACGCATATCCAATGTATATATTAGACTGCCATCGATATAAAATATCGCATTTGAAGAGACGATAAATATCGATATAAAATATCGCATTTGAAGAGACGATAAATACCAGTATAAATCAAACTGCACCACTGGATGAGGCGTTAAAACGAATGAGATCATGGTCTTATTGTCATCTGGAGTAAATCTGGTCCTACTGTCATGTGGTTCACTTCCATCAACGGCGTGACCATTTGCGAATCGTACCTGGTAGTTGAAGACCATTGTCTGAGGATATTATGCAAGTCTTCCCTGGCAGTCGAGAATATTTTCAATCTGTATTCGTCTACGATACGCTACACGTCCAACGACCGCCTCTTTCAGATACATTTTTGGGGTAATGTCACGCAATAATGCTCCCACAACATGACTGACACGAATAAAGCATATGCCACTGTGGACAGACAAGCAAAAAGCATATGCCACTGTGGACTGACAAGCAAAAAGCATATGCCACTGTAGCCTGACAAGAATAAAGAATATGCCACTGTAGACTGACACGAAAAAAGCATATGCCACTGTTAACTGACAAGAATAAAGCATATGTCACTGTAGACTAACAAGAAAAAAGCATATGCCGCTGTTGACTGACAAGATTATAACATATACCACTGTTGACTGACAAGAAAAAGCCATATGCCGCTGTTGACTGACAATACTAAAGCATATACCACTGTTGACTCACGAGAAAAAAGCATATGCCACTGTTGACTGACAAGAAAAAAGCATACGCCACTGTTGAATGACAAGAAGAAAGCATATGCCACTGTAGACTGACAAGAAAAAAGCATATGCCACTGTTGACTGACAAGAAAAAAGCACATGCCACTATTGACTGACAAGAAAAAAGTATATGCCACCGTTGACTGACAAGAAAAATGCATATGTCACTGTTGACTGACAAGAAAAAAACATATGCCACTGTTGCCTGACAAGAAGTTGAAATACCTTGTTCATTATGCAATTCTTAAAATCATAAGAATTTCGACAGAAGGGAAAACCAATTTCAGGTTCATTGAGTTGCTGTTCTGCATCACGCCAACTGCTGTTTACCATGAATGCTGAGTTAAAGTCCTCAGTAACTGTAAATCTTGTCTGTAATGACGTATTCTATGAAAGTGTTAATTTGTGTTATAAAAGAGCATTATGTTGCATTATATTGATTTTCCTCCACTGCCTGATTTACAATATAGTATTATATTAAACAACATAAACAATATTAGCACATGACTTTACACTATTTATACGCAGTTGCCTCTGATAATAAATCTTACAGCACACATATCTAATAGTGTTGTTTGTCATTTTGATCCAATAAATACATTCGTAAGTATTGTCCTTTTGCATAAGTAAGAATAAATCACATAAGTAAGAATAAATCACATAAGTAAGAATAAATCACATAAAAATTTCTTTTCTTCATGAAACATTTGACCTTACATTCTTTATATATCTATTCATATTCTAGTGGTTTATCTGTTCACTCGTCCGCCCAAAATAAAACGATATATTTATTCACAAAGTCTTCATGATTGTTTAGAAACTTGAAGAATTATTAGGCATTTCTGAGTATTCAAATATACTCAATGTACTTCTGTCTCCTCATGTATTCACAAGGCATTTCTGAGTATTCAAATATACTCAATGTACTTCTGTCTCCTCATGTATTCACAAGGCATTTCCGAGAATTCAAATATACTCAATGTACTTCTGTCTCCTCATGTATTCACAAGGCATTTCTGAAAATTCAAATATTCACAAAGCACTTATGTCTGTCCATATATTTACCTGGCATTTACGCCTGTCCAAGTATTATTCTGTACGGTACTTTTTTCTACCGTATATTCATGAAGCATTTTAGTCTGTCCCTAATTGCACAATTCATTTTTATCTGTCCAAGTATTCACAGGGCACTTCTGCCTACCTATCCATTCACAATGCACTTGTATCTGCGCAGTCATTTTAAAGTGACTTCTGAATGTCTACCTGCCAGTCATCTTCAAGGGACTTCTGAATGTCTACCTGCCAGTCATCTTCAAGGGACTTCTGAATGTCTACCTGCCAGTCATCTTCAAGGGACTTCTGAATGTCCAAGTATACACAAGACACTTCTACCTGCCCATGTAATCACAATATGCTTTCTGTTTGCCCAAGTATTCACAACCAGTCATATTCAATGTACTTCTGAATGTCCAAATATTCACACAGAACCTATGTCTGTAAATTTAATATCAAGAAATTTCCTGCATGTCATAGTATTCGCTAGGCACTTCTGTCTGTCTAAAGTTCAAAATCTATCAGGATTTCGTGATACAATAGTCACAACAAACAAAATGTATCCAGGACACACTGATATTCATTTCATAAAATAAACTCTTGATGCTTAATGACGTTTAGTGTTTTACGCCCTTATTATGTCAGTTCATACTTTTAAAACGTTCTATGGCAGGCAAGGGTACAGTACCGTGAAGTAGAAGTACCTTAAGGGCACGGTTCTAACGAAGTGTGTAGGGACCTCAGGAAATTTTAATTCCTTACTTTATTGGAAATTTATTTTTCTGTCCTGGAAATATGGCAAATGTTGCATTCGCTAGTGCAGTGATTCACTAAATGGAAGTTTTTGTGACATTAGTATCTGTTCAAACATTTGGTAAAAAGTACATGAGCATTCTACTTTACTGGCTCAAAATGATTACCATTTGAAGCCATTGTTCTGACTATCTGCAGCAAATAAAAAGTCAACTATTTATTACTGATAGCTCCACTCGTAATAATACGATTTTAGAAACATGCCATTTTCTCTGTTAAATGTGGGACAAACTAAATAATATTATTCGACCGTGAAGTAATTTTTGTCACAATAATTACATTTTCATTCCTGAAACGGTACATTATCTCAAAGTCCGGGTTCAAGTGGGAGTCTGTGATTAGAGGTCCTGAACTTTATCAGCGGTAAATACTGATTTATAGGTAACACTAATATTCAGTATTCCATGTTTAGGTTTTCTTTTAAATAATTGTACAGTTTACCATTGGATGATAAATTTACAGACGATTGCCGTTCAGATATACAAGGTCTTTTAAAGATTATGTCATCCTATGATTTGTTCCTTTCGGGTTATTGATACAATCACAGTATGTTAGATCTGGTCTCCCAACTATTACCATATGATTCTAATTCATCCATTTGTAAGCAATAACGTTAGCATTGTTCTCGTAAAACGTTTTTAATAAAGGAGTCTAGAGAGTTTCGCTCGTTTACCATTGATGACAGACATCCAAAATCCCTTCATGCGGGATCTAGTAATTATATCAACAGGCTTCCTTTCAAGTTCCGAATAGAGAATGTAGGTATAATACCTTTCCTATGGTGTCTTTTGAAAATTGGATAAAATCCTTATACTTCACAACCGTAATGGGTAATATAGTATTGTTACAAACCAGGGTCTTAATTTAACCGAGCGGTGTAAAACCCTGTCACGATTCCGCTAAAATGACTGAAAACAAGCAACCCAATAACATATCATGACCAAATTAAGCTTTTAAAAGCAAATAAATATATTCACTTTAGCACACTAAATATCGCGAATCCATAAGGAAAAGTAAAGGCGCTATATCATTATCATTCATTATTATTATTTTTAAATATTTTTCATATGACATATGGGCCATTCTAGATGCGAACGAATAGTTTGTGCTAAACATAATTAAACCAAATCACCTACCATTATCACAGAACTATTAAGATATCCTAACCGTCTAGTCACCAGAAACGTTCTTGATACAAACCAGGTTTTTTTTTTTTGACTGAGCTCTGTCAAACCCTAGCGCTAATACGCAAGACACCTTAAGTTTCCCGAAGTTTCAAAGACTTCCGTACAACTTTTGTTGTAAATTAAAAAGCCCAACGAGCCAATTCTATAAATAATTTTGATCTAATCAATACAAAATCACAGCTCTCGCAAATTTCCATTTGTCTATCAACCGCACATCCGCATTGTTTCTGTTCAACAACTTTATGTAGTGTAAACAACAACACCTAACACAGGGAACTACTTTTACTACGCAACCTTAGGCCAGCCAAATCTTGGTTTTGAGTCACATTTCGCCTGCTAAATTGCATTACATTTGCCACCATGACGACGTAAACGGTGCCTGCCAAGGACGGAACAGTCCCTTCTCATCTATTACAAAGTAAAATTTACCTGTCTTCAATCATAAATACTGCACCTGGAGTCACACAACCAATGTACACTACTAGATTAGGGACTATGGAACTGCAGACACTAATGCAGCTCTGACCTGAATTCAACAAACTCAAACCATGGCATTATGGGAACTCACTAACACTTCACTCTGACTTGAATTCACCAAACTCAAACCATGGCATCATGGAAACTCATTAACACTTCACTCTGACTTGAATTCACCAAACTCAAACCATGGCATCATGGAAACTCACTAACACTTCACTCTGACTTGAATTCACCAAACTCAAACCATGGTATCATGGAAACTCATTAACACTTCACTCTGACTTGAATTCACCAAACTCAAACCATGGCATCATGGAAACTCATTAACACTTCACTCTGACTTGAATTCACCAAACTCAATCCATGGCATCATGGAAACTCATTAACACTTCACTCTGACTTGAATTCACCAAACTCAAACCATGGCATCATGGAAACTCACTAACACTTCACTCTGACTTGAATTTACCAAACTCAAACCATGGCATCATGGAAAGTCACTAACACTTCACTCTGACTTGAATTCACCAAACTCAAACCATGGCATCATGGAAACTCATTAACACTTCACTCTGACTTGAATTCACCAAACTCAAACCATGGCATCATGGAAACTCACTAACACTTCACTCTGACTTGAATTCACCAAACTCAAACCATGGCATCATGGAAACTCATTAACACTTCACTCCGTGACATTTGCTGCTAGTACAATTGGTTAATTAGTTTAGCTAAGGAATATTTCTGTCCATGACCGAGTTCCCATAATCAAACACGTAATCACTAGATTCCAAGAATTCCTTAAAACAGTGAGCTATAGCCAAATGCGCATGCTCCAAATTTATTACAGTATGATGGAAATGATGCAATTACAGGTCTAAGGAAAGTTTGAAGTATCTGATTTTTCGCTAAATTAGATGCAGGGCCTTGCTAGCTTGATGATCTTAGTATTTAATCGAAGTAAGACCATTTTGATTTTTAGAAGAAAATAAACACCTAAGTATTTAAATTCAGACATATCTATTAGATTATCGAAAATTGTAAATCTATCCGTATCATCTTTCGCATGCAGAAATTCGTGATCTAAGTTTTTGTGAAAATGATACTCATTTTCAACAGCTCTGGTGGGTACTCAAGCTGTTTCGTCTCTTCCAAAAATAGCAATATTATAAACGTAAAGCAGTATAAACATTAGACAAGAAAAAGACAGAGTAATCAGAAAAAAATAAATACACACTAGTGCATTCATTTTCTAACAGATTTTCTTCTCAGTCATTTAGATTTATGATAAATAAAATTGGCGAACGATTTTCACCTTGACTCACACCCTTACTATACTAAAATAAAGCGAATTGCTCTCCAGCATAAAATACACAAGATTTGATTTTATGATATATTCTAAATTATTTCCGACTGACTTTCTAAATATTTTCATACTGACATTGTTGCTCTATGGCTTCATCCACAGTCTTATTATCCAAACATTGTCGAAAGAAAAGCGCTACTAAAATAAATACAAGAATGCAATATTTCATCTTGCAAGTTTCTTAAAGTTTAATAAGAGCATGAAGACAAAATATATAATTTGTAGTTGAATAGCCCGGCCCGAATCCGGCTTAGTTCTCTTTAAGAACATCGGGACAATCCGAAGCTTCTGATGTTTTTTTCAAGAACAGATATCAGAAGTTTACAAAAGCAGCTAAAATGTAGGACAGGTCTATAATCCCCTGGTGAACCTGGATCACCTTTCCCTTTATATATTGGCTTAATTATTGATTCAAGCCAAGTGTCAAGAGCGCAATCACCGTTGAAATATTCACATTGAACGGAGCAATATGCCTGCCACCACCATCTGGGTCATTATTATGTTTGAGGATTTTTTTTATTTCCGGTGATGCTGTTTTTTTCCACGTATCATGAATTATTTTAAAACCGACATCGATGGCATCACTGAGAGATTTTTGTAGTTCTAAGATATTATACCCTGGTAGATGGAATTCGGACATATTTTTAAAGCTTATATATTTCATCGCAAATTTTATTTTCGTGTTAGTGTTGGCAATGGATACCTCTCGCATGATTAGTGAATGAAATGTTTCCATGTCACTGAGGATTCTGTTACATGTTTCTATGACGCTGATAAATTCATCTCGGGTGAGAGTACCGGATTTAAGGGATATTAACAACAGTGAAATATCGTTATTGAACGCTGTGAAATTTTCACTGATTTTATCCTGTCGAGTTATGTAGTATTTCTCCCCTCCCTCATCTAATTCAGTGAAAAAATTCAATTTGTCATAATCGCTATAGCTTTTTATTGGATTATCAGGTTTTATTCTGTCGGTGATATAATCAGTTTTTTGTGGCTCTGGTAAATCAACGGTTTTTTCCCGGGGTGGTATTTCAGGCCATCCTAGTACGGTCCTTATTGAGCTTTGATAGATATCTACCACGTATCCTTCTGTGCTTATTTCAATGGCAGATGATAGTGTTGGCTCATGAACCGTTATAGCTATTTTTGATTCTTTTCCAGTAATCGATTTTATTCTACGCGCGAATTCATTATTGATTTGTTCAATTTGGTATGATCCGGTTGGTATGGAAACAACATTCCAGTCTGGGGTACCGTCTGGTTTATTCTTATTTGCAAATACCAGTGAATTATTGGGTTGTTGACCACCAAATGATTTTGACCTAATATTTGGCCAACTGTGATACACTCGTAATTTTGCTAGCGCTATCTCCTTCACTGGGACTGGAGAGGGGAAATTCACACTGAATTCTGGATTCGTTGAGGTTATTGAGATCATGCTTGTTTGTACTGGGTTTGTGTTCTCCACTATTTGTTGAAGTAATTCCATCTGTGTTGTCATTGTTATTATATTCATGATGTATTTCTAATTTTGACATCGCAGAATCATATATATCTACCATCGCTGAAAACTCACTCTCTGATATAATTGTATCATCGAGCGATGACGATATCAATGAGGATAATTGCGAGTATGCAGTGGACACAACATGAAATTGAATTATGTAGTCTTGTAGTTTCCGTTGGCTGCATGAGGATATTTTTATTGTGATTATTGAAATTATTCCAGCGATTGTTGTTGCCGCAGAAATGCAAATTGGAACAGCTATCGGGGCCATCATTGTCACTGAAGACAGTATAATACCAGCTCCGGTGATTACACCACTCACAGCGTACACAGTAACATCAATTGCGGTAATTCTCCTGCGATATTTTTTAATTTTCAATTCATACTCCTCAGACAAGGTTTTGAGTCTAGTTTGATACTCTCTGACCTGATCATAGCGATATTGCGATGATGAAATCATTTTTTATTTTAAATACGCTATCGTTTTCAATTACGATTTACTTAAATCCGCTACGAATTCCACATACCACGTTGTTGAGACCCTAACCAAATTTTTATCAGTAGATGTGATTGTAAACTTTTCAGTTGTATTCTTGTCGATGATCGTTGAAATCGTATTATTGACCCCGGATGAACTGGACGATGAAATATTAAATTGAGATAATGGTGTTACTAGTGTTAATCGATAAATACCCTTAACGGTTGCAGTGATATCTAATTTGTTGTTTGTAGGTGTCCACTCAAATGATCCGTGTTGGATCGTGTATACTACGTTGTTGGTTTTCTCATGAGGAATTTTTGTTTTTTCAATGGCTGTTATCATCCTCGTTGCATCCCCCTTGATGCCTTCGATGAAAGTTTTTGTCTCATCGATGGATTTTTTAATATCAGGGAGTTTTATTTCAATTTTATCTAACGGGGTTCCAATAAATTTATCAATAATATTTCTACGAAAAGCATTATAACTTCGTATATGATCATCCAGCTCACGGCTGTGGGTGGTAATCTTGTTGTCTTGGGTGGTAATCTTGTTGTCGTTGTCGGCAATCATGCGGTTGTTGGTGATAATCATCTTGTTGTGGGTGGCAATCGTGTCTGTGATCGTAGACACAAGTGCGCCTGGTTTAAGTCGTCCGTCGTTGGAATACAGCGCAATAGAGTTTTCAGCGGTGTCGCGCTGCCGTATCAAAATATCATCCAGAGAAATATTACTGGTTTTCAATTTACCCTGATCGGAAAATAACGCAACGGTGTTCTCGATTACGTTTTGTTGTTTAACTAAAATATCATCCAGAGAAATATTACTAGATTTCAATTTACCCTGTTTGTCTTGAAATACAACTATTTCGTTCGGGTCAACATTTACTAAATTCAACGTCTCAGCGATTTCATCTTTAATTTTTTTTTTTATATCCTTGATAGAATCAGGAGTTGCAGTGTCATCGGGTTTGGGTTTCAGAGGTCTTCCCCAAATATCAATCATGATATTTTATACACCATTCTCTAAAAAGCGATTACTAGTGTAGTCATTAACGACAATATGAGGTGGTTTTCTAGATGCTGAAATAGCGTCAAGGACATTTAATACTTCACTGCCGCATATTGGTGGGTCATTGATTTGTTGTGTTGGTAGCGTAGAATACCAAGTCTTCATTGGAAATTGTTTTATGTAACGCAAAAACTCTTTTGGTGGGGCTAATCCATATGAATCAAAATAGACAATCCCACGTGGATCAATAGCGTATGCAACCCAGTGAGTTCCAGGTCCGGTGCTGTTATCGAGATTAATAATACCTGTTTCAGTTTTGTTTGGTTGATGTGGTAATTGATCTTTCATAAAAACACCTCTGAAATTTTTAATCACTAGTTTTTTAGCCGCATCCATTAAATCGAAATTGGACATTGGAACCATCGAAGATTTGGGAACCATAGGTTCCTCAATTAATAAACCGTTCCTGGTAGTCTCAGGCCTGATCCGTGAACGGATCTCCCGCTGTACCATGAATACGGGGTTCCTGGTAGTCTTAGACCTTTTCCGCTGTACCATGAATACGGGGTTCCTGGTAGTCTTAGACCCTTTCCGCTGTACCATGAATACGGGGTTCCTGGTAGTCTTAGACCCTTTCCCTTTTTTTATACCCTTGACCTTTCTTCGGTTCATATGATTCAGCAATGCTCTGTACCGCTTTTGTTCCCAAGCCTCCAACTACCCCCAATGCGGCCGCTTTTGCTACTGCTGGGGCTGCTGCCGCAACCAATGCTGGTATTGCAGCAAACAACGGAAATATACCACCTGTTTTTATCATATTTTTGATAGCAGCCGAAGAGAGTGTGATCTGAACTCCTTTTTTATCCTTGAAAGCATCATTGAAATGTTTCACTTGACGAGTTGTCAGCGATAATTTATTTGCCCCGCCATTCATTTGATTAGGTTTCAACGTGATTGTGGTTACACATTGTTTAGCGGATTTTGATTGCAATTTTTTTAACTGACCAGGTGTCAATGACACATTGATATTACTATATGACATTATACAAATACAGATTGATTCTAATGGAAAAATCCTTCGGATTTTCAATCAAAGATTTTCTACTGGGGCATCTACCACTCTCATTCTTCCACCAACACCTTCAAGTAGCATTGATTTATCACTGAGAATGACAGCAACCGCTCTATAATTAATAATACCACCAGGACGGGTTACACGGGCTCTGAAGTGTATATCAACGACAGATTGTCTCACCAAGTCGAGATGTTCCAGCGAAAAGTAATAAATCGGATAGAGGCTTTTGAAATCCCATTGTGATATTTGCAAACCGGTATCCACATTTTGATCACGTGCCATAAATGACAACAGGTTATGATAGACACGTGCAATATGATTTTGACCGTAATCAAGTTGCACATCTTCAGATGGTTCCTGCTGTCCGTTTATTCTCAGCGAGACTTCATTAACACCTAACTGATCAAATATCATAAGACTTCGTTGTTGATTACCAACTCGTGCATTATTCTGTAATGCAATAAATATATGACGTGGAGCTGAAACCCCTTGTTTTGATGCCAGGTGCCATGTGAATGTACCATCAACATTGTCTTGTTTAGTATCCGTAGTCACTGATAACCAACTCAATAACGACTTTCCTCCTTGGTCCATAAATGATAACAATTTTCCTTCTGCTGTGATTGATGGAGTTAACACTGGCATCCACAATGATAGTTTTGTTAAAACGACTTTACCATCAGGAACAGCAGCATCACGCCATATTGCATCATTATCAGTACCCTTTCGTACAAGCGCTACTGTGTGTTTAGCTCCATAAATAACTTTTCGGACGTTTCTACAGAATCCGAATATATGATGCAGTGGAATTGCACATGAAAATTGTCGACGCTGTCCTTGTAATGTTGATACACGTGTTGCAAATCCTAGATTGTAAGTAGTAATAGTATTTATGACATCAAAATCACCAGCTGGTCTTGTATATCCGGCTGGTGCTGGATTAACTGCAGTGGCTTGTGTTGCCTTGACTCTAGAATACTGGTTGTGTTCAGCGTTATCAGTAATATCCTTTGCAAACATCATAGATGGACCCGCTGATCTTGTATAATCATCAGAATATCTTGCTAACCCTATGATTGTTGTAGCCACATCAACTTCACGGTCAATGGATTCAATTTCTTTTCCATCAATGAGATATCTAGCGCTTTCAAATAACGCCATGATATCGTTATTACCAAAACCAACTCGGGTAGTTGTGCTAATGTCATATGGTGGATCATTATGTGCAGCATCATTTGTTACAAGTTCTCCTTCTACTTCAATAAACGCTTCACAAGGCAAAAAGTATTTACTGGTATCATGAACTTGAAGTTCAATTCGTGATCGGAGATCTGGTTGTACTGCGTGATAAGGATAAAATTGAAAATCGCGTACAGAATCATCTTTACGCACTGGGGCATCCATATCAAATGCTGGATCAGATGACCTTTTGAACATTTTATTCTATTTATCAGAGTCTAAATCGGATTTTCCATTTCATCGTGAAAAACGCTAGCGTTTTCGTCGTGGTTTTTTAAAGCCACTTCCTGCTATCATGTTTGCTGTCATGTTATTTTGGTCCTCTTGATTTACCATCGACGCTAGTTTTTCATCTACTGCGTTATTTATAATTTTACTAACACTTGCAGGCATCTCTGCTGTAGATGGCAATGGTACCTGTTTCTCTTTTCGTCTCACTAATGATGTTATTTTATTCTTCGCAGTTGAAAACGCTTTCCCGGCAAGATCTCCAACAGTACTAATACCCTTATCACGAATAACATCAATGGCTTTCATTCCTAGTTGTTTAGCTAACGGCATCACTTTTGGGGCCGTTCTTGAAAAGAATCCTAAAATGGTCTTGCCGAGGCCATCTCCGTAGTATGCTCTATAAACTGGAAACCGTGAATTAACTACATAGACGGGGGTTGGTTTATCATGATTGTAGTGTATAATCATCTTGTTATAAAACTAGTAGTTTTTTAATTAGTGATCAATCGCTGTAATAACCATGGGCATCTTTGTGATTTTCAACTAACTCAGCAATGAGTTTTCGATATACATTAATGTCCATGATACCACCGGCAAATAATCGTCTACAGATATCAGCTGCTTCATTAATTATTTCCGGTGAGTTATTTCCGGCTCGTTTCCCTCCGATGAGGACTTCTAACCGTGATATATCACTGAGAATGTTACCAGGACAAGTAACGCTAGTGTTTTCAACTATTCCGCTACCTAAATACTTATCTTCAGTTGACTCCTCTTCATCCTCTTTAACTACTATATTCATTTGATTTATTCTACTCAATACTTTGTCTTTAAAACTCTCAAAATCATTGCGGTTACCTTCTGTGATTTTAAATCTACCACGGTTTGCCAAGTATATTTTTTTTATCCAATTCTCGTCGTTTTTTATATACTCTTTATACTCTTTGTTTACAGCTATTTCTCTTTGATCGAGTGGAAAATTCCACACGGTAAATTTAATTAAATTATTGTCATTTTTAAAACTTTTAATTATGTTGTATGAATAGTTTGTAAATATACTTTGCGGTGAATACATTTTTGATATAGTAACGTCTTCTTCCTCTTCTTGTTTTCTTGCAATAGCACCTAGTTCTTCTAGTACTTGCTCTTTTTTTTGTTGTTGCCGTGAAGTAGCTACTATATCCACTGGAAGTGTTTTTAATGATTTTTTTGTTTGTTTAGTTCTTTTTGCTATTTTTTCTAACACAGGGAGAAAAGTCTCTTCTTGTTTTTTTCCTTGCTCAGAGAGTGTTGACACTATCTGTTTCGTTGTTGTAGTTATTGGTTTAAACAACTCTTCAGATCCTGCAGCAAAATCAGTCTGAAGACTCTGTCGTTCTTGCAGTTTATTCCTGACAGAGTCGCGAATTGGTATAAATTTCTTAATTGCATCTAGTCGCTCACGAGCCAATCGGGTCGTTAATGCTTCATTGACCATTATTTGAAATCAGAAACCATTTTTCAATTGCAAAACAATTTTCCCCATCGATGATTCCATCCTTAACGGTCCAATTTTTTATTGCTGTGAAATATTTTTATTTTTTATCCATTGATTTTGCCTGTTTTTGACAGTTTTGGTGGTTTTCAGTTGAAAATCTCAAAGAGATTTTACAGTCAAGTAGTCGATTTTACATGGGATTTTCCATAAGGAAAAGCTGTTAAAACTCATTTTTGATGATTTTTAGCCATTTTTCATCAATTTTTGCCTGTTTTCAGTGATGTTTGGTCATTTTTCATCGATTTTCATCAAAAAACCTCGTAGGGTCAAGTAGTCGATTTTACATGGGAAAAAGTTCTTAAAAGTTAGGATTCTATTTTATTTTCGCAGTGTGAAATATTTTCACTGATTCAATCAAAAAATGACAAAAAAAAATGAAAATCTCAAGGAGATTTTACTGTCTGACAAAATCTTTTGAGGGCCGGTCAATCAAAATAGTTCATTTTCTTGAATTAACGCTCGTAAGTTTCTAATTTTAGAATTAACTTCCTTTTTCAATTCATATTCGTTACCCAATTCTTTTTGTATTCCTTCCACGATAGTATATAACGGAACAAACACATCTACTTCACTGGAAAATGCAAGAGAGTCTCGAATAGAATTTTGAATTTTTTTGATGAGTGCATATTTCTTTGGTAACATATACTTGTTAGTGCTAACTCCGTATTCTATATCCTGAAAATCCGACTTGATTTGATCAGGATTTAACCCATCTGACAATTTAATATCCTGATTTTTCAATTTTCCAATTTCAACTATGATGCTATTCATATTATCAGAATTCATATATGATAATACATATTTCTAATTCATTTTTCAAAAATAAATGAGCCGTTAATATTTTAAAAATTCAGTCTGTATATATAAATATCTTTTTTAAAAATTCAGTCTGTATATATAAATATCTTTTTTAAAAATTCAGTCTGTATATATAAATATCTTTTTTAAAAATTCAGTCTGTATATATAAATATCTTTTTTAAAAATTCAGTCTGTATATAAATATCTTTTTTAAAAATTAATTCTGTATATATAAATATATTTTTTAAAATTAATTCTGTATATATAAATATATTTTTTAAAATTAATTCTGTATATATAAATATCTTTTTTAAAATTAATTCTGTATATATAAATATCTTTTTTAAAATTAATTCTGTATATATAAATATCTTTTTTAAAATTAATTCTGTATATATAAATATCTTTTTTTAAAATTAATTCTGTATATATAAATATATTTTTTAAAATTAATTCTGTAAATATAAATATCTTTTTTCAAAATTCAGTCTGTATATATAAATATCTTTTTTAAAATTAATTCTGTATATATAAATATATTTTTTAAAATTAATTCTGTATATATAAATATATTTTTTAAAATTCAGTCTGTATATATAAATATAAATGCAGACAAAAATAAATATCAACCATGATGAGCGGTTATCAGTCATTTGACCCCCTTGATATAGGCCGCTTTGGTTCTATTTGCATTCATTGGGTCCCTTATTAGGCCTTTGTGTCTTTCATAGGGTTCCTTTGTTAGAGCATTTTTCTGTTTCTGTTTTCTATCAGAATGTTTTTTTTTGTTTTTGCTCTTTGAGATATGACCCTATGACCGTTTCTTTTAGCCTATAATTCATTATGGGGTTACCCAATGTGCATCCACGAACCTTTTTTTGGCCGGTAATTCATTTTGAACACCATACGGGGCTACCCAAATGTGATGGAGAGCTAATTACATCCATGGATGTTATTTATTTTAGGGCATTTATGTGTTTACATTCAACATGCAACCCATGAAATCAAATTCATGGTTGCGTAAGTTGTCAAAAACCGACAACCCACCGCTACCGTAAATTTGATGGCATGGGTTTGCATGTTATGTGAATGCACACAGAGGGGTTGCCCTTCCTCCCTCAATTAAATAGAAGAAAAAAAAAAACATCCACCGTTTCACCATCAGACAATTTGTCTGCTATGGGGCGCGAACATGTGAAGAATAATTGTCTGGGTTTACAAGCCAAACACGATACCGTTAGACCACTGTTCACGTTCATAAAGAATAACGTTTTTTAACATATATATGTTGTAAATATTCATATAGTATATAAAGGGAATTAATACAGCAATCCGCAAGGTATGCTATTTAATTTTCTTGAATTACTTATTAATGGTTTTTCACAGTATTTAAATGAGACAGCATATTTGACTTAAACACTAAAACAAAGAATATAATTGTTTGAAAACATTTCTTTTCTTACAATACAATGCCCAGCCGCTGAATCACAATAACCCATAAAACAAGTTAACACAATCTAAGGGAGAAAGTATACACGTGTGTTATCCTGTAACGCCTGTATCTCCGGATCACATCCTATGTTTATGAAATACGCATTAATCGCACGTGAGACAGAATATTTGACTTAAACACTAAAAAAAAAAGAAAATATTTCTTTTCCTATAAAACAATACCCAGCCGCTAAATCACAATGATAACTCCCTTGGTTATATCCATTGGTTATATTTAAGAGTTGTCTCCCTTGGTGTTATAGACATACGAAAATCGAATTTTTTGTCCTGTCTCTTTTGAAATGCTTCATAATTAACAAGCACGGGTGAGGTCTGAATTCTTGGTTCATTTGTATAATAACACTATTTTTCTAATTCATTGTTTGGTTTAATTATAAGTCTCTGTATATAATCTTGAGGAGTCTTTATGATTTTGTTATCGTTGGGGTCAATGACAGTATTTTTTATTCTTTTATCATAATAGCGTTTTAGTTCCCTGTATCGTTTGCCGCCACACCTAACACATAATTGCGACCTTCCCCTAACCCCAACCCCACATCGAATACAGGGTAACGGACCAAGGCTTCCACGACGAAAGCTTTGCATATGATACCAACAGAATTCATTTCTGCATGATTTGTTACACGGTGTCACTGATCCAATCATAAGCGATTTGCAATGATTCATTATACTTAAATCTTTCATTTAAATACTTGTTTTAATTATAGTATGGAGGAGTTCGAGAGATTATCGAAAATTAAGCCTTGGAAAAGTGTTCAATTCAATCTTGATAGAGTTTCTGATACACCAAAGAATAAAATTCTTGATAGAACCTTGATTAGTAAAATCAGAGACTGTTTTAATGAATTCAAGCGTGATGGGGCAGCTCATTGTTGGTCAACATTTCGAATTGATGGTGTTGTTGACGCTACCATGAATGATGAAAAAGCAGCAGTGATAATCTCAAATGTTGGGTAAGAAAGAAATTTTTTTCGAATAAAATTCCTTATCCGTGATAATGGAAAATGGATCATTAGGGACAAATACTAGCCTATTCTTAAGGACAAAAAAACTGTCATTGTGACTCAGGATTCAAAACCAGGAATTTTGACTGGAATTGACAAACCCTACTACGAAAGATCTTATCCTGTCACAGCAGTTGTTTACGGGATCTACCCGCTCAATGAAAAACCTGATATTTCAAAACTAGCACCCATGAAATATTCGACAGGGCTCAATTGTGTAGCAGCACGAATAATGGAACACTTCACAAATGCGTCCCGGGGAAATAAACTAACTGATCTAAGACGAAAAAAAATAACCGAATGGGAACTGACAGTGAAACAGCATGGGGCAACAATTCAAGATATAGCCAAATTAGAAACATCATTGAGATTTCCAATATCGGTAAGGACAATCACCGGAGAAGTATTATACGAATCGAAATATAAATCAAAAGGGACTCCCATTGAAATTATTGATCATAACGCGCACGCGTGGTCATCTGCAGTAACAATATTCCCACGGGATAGAACCGTAAAATATCTATCCCAAACTCTGTTTGGAACCGAAGAGTTTTTTTCAGAGCAGAAATTATTTGATGCTATTTACCATTTGAGTAAAAACGATTCTGTGTCAGTGTGGCTATTTCATAGTACTTCAGACGAAGAATGTAGATTTGATCAGTTTGTAAGGCCCAACGGAGAATTGTACCGTACTGAAGAGCTGCATAATCAAATGAAACAACTAGCTAGTGAATTTTCTCCCCAGAGTTCTCTGGGGGAAGACAACGATCAATTATTAGCAAACTGTTTTACAGTACCATCAGTTGCAGCACATTTTGCTAGAAAGAAAAACGCGTGGAAACCAACCCGAAGTGAGTTCTTATCAGATGTCAAATTGTCCTGTCTTGAATACAGCCATGGAGGATTATGGAACACAAAATACACCGCTGATACCGTTATTTCAGTTGATATGATTGCATGTTATCCAGGAAGTTTTCTTGGGTATGGAGAGTGTGAGAAATATTTCAAACGATTTGGACACCCTACACACGAAATGACCCGTGTTGCTATTAATGGACCACTGCCACATTTCGATTTAACCGGATTCGCTTGTGTAGCATCATTTGAAATGGCTGAAGGGCTTCATCCGTGTAGTTATCTTTGGATTGGTAAACACATGTCTGAAAAACACTGGATGCCAATAGTGTTATTACGGTATATGCTTGATTGTAAGATGTTAAAATCGTTAATTGTCAGTGAAGCAATTATATCCTATCGAGCACAGAAATCAGTCTGGTTACCACAACCTGATCTAGAAAAAATAATTAGCGAAGAGCGAAAAGTGTTTCCTGATTTTAATGGACAACAAATCATGGATTGGTCCAGACAGTTATTTGAAATCAGAAACAATGAAGCAAAAGATCTTGGACGAAGAATAATCGGTAAATTTACCCAAGGTGGCAAAGATGATAATACGAGATATTCTTCACGATTGATTATAGACAATGCTGAATACGATTTTGTAATCAAAGATTTAACGAATAGGGGCCTATATGTCAATCGTAAGGACGCATTTATGTCCGATGGAACCAAATTGGGTACAATTGTTACTTACACTGATGGATACAACCCGCAGTACACACATTTGAGAGCTTCTATGCTTGGTTATGCTTCTATTAATTTATTTTCAATGATCAATAGATTTCCTACCACCGCAGTTAGAGTTGCTACTGACTCATTTTACATAAATAGCAAAATGGCTGATTTTAAGGCTACTGGCAACGAGAATTGGGGGTCATGGAGAATTAAGAAGGAAATGCTTTATGATTATATTCCATCAGCAGATGTTACCATTGAAAATAATTACTTAGAAAGCAATCAGTGTTCAGAATTTTCTAGTGCACCACCGATTTCTGATCCAATATGCCTGTATAAAACAGTTTATTTAAACGGCTGTGGTGGGTCAGGAAAAACATCCGGGTAATTGAGTTATTCCGTGGGAAAAATCCTACGGATTTCACAAAAATGATTGTACTAACACCGACTCACAGACTTGCAAGAGAAATGATACAGAGAGGGGTAAATGCCTGCACTTATCATAGTTTCTTTAGATGGAAGGGAGATAAATGGACTCCTGAGCGCATGGGAGAGAAATTTATTCCTGAATTCATCATGTGGGATGAAATAGACACAGTGTCCGAAGATGTCTTAAAAATATTTCTTGAGTGGTTGTTATTGAAGAATACAAAAGTCGTCATGTGCGGTGATCACGGCCAACCACCACCATTTGTCGGTGCATCCCCCCATGAATGGCTAAGGGGTTTTGTAGACTATTATGAAGAAATTGATACCAATCATAGATCACTTGATAATGAATTAAAAGAATTTAAGAAACTAATTAGATTACAACCGGATAGAATCCAGTGTGAAATAGCCCGTGAAATAATTTCGGAAACTCCCATGAATGAGTTTTGGGAAGCGTGGAGACCAAATGATTTAATCATTGCAAGTAGAAAAATAGTCAGGGACACACTTCAGATGAAGTTATTTGAATTGCATAAACAAAAATTTGCAACACTTCCAGTGCCCCTCTGTTATAGGCCATCGGATACACGAAAACAGAACATCGAAGTTGATATTCCAGGCCTGACAGAGTGAGGGCGTGAAAAGAAGATTCTCGTATTAAATGATATTGTGCTGGTTGATATCAATGTCGTTGAAGATGCATTGCGTGCTAATAAATCCCCATGGACGCTAGGTTATGCAGCAACAATACACTCTTCACAGGGATTGACTATATCGGATACAATTGTTTGGATGGTAGATAATCGCATAGAATGGTCGAATTTAGTCTATCTCGCAGTGTCTAGAGTACGAAAAATAAATCAACTTCGAAGAATTGTCCTGACAGAGTCAGGCGATGATGAAATCATTGGTGGCGATGATGAAATCATTGGCGATGATAATGATATTATTGATAAAAAACTCTCCGGTTACAAACAACAAGACAAAAAAAAAAACAACGAGAATTTGATATTGATGCTGAATTAATAATTACTCTGAAGCAACAACAAAATAATCACTGCGCGAGTTGCAATTGTATAATGCGTTGGCAGTATTCGGATAAGGATCCTCGCCAATTCACCGTTGACAGAAAAAATAACAATCTCGGTCATGTCAGAAATAATGTGATGTTGACTTGTCTTGAGTGCAATAGACGCAAGGGTGCTAGTTAAGCCCATGCGGTGGTAATTGAGTATCCTCAGGTATCACTTGTAATTGTTGTCTAGTAAAACCCCGTTGAGGGGCAGTTGAATCCAGTTTATAGATTGGAGGTCTACCCGTAGATCGTGTTATACTAGATATCTTATGCGTAGTGACGCTCCAAATAGGATCAGTAGCCCTTTTTGTGCCACCCTCAAGCTCTCCTGGTTCGTATAAGTACCTCACAATGACATTACTACCAAGAATTGGTTGGGAAACGCTAAAATCTTTTTGAATTTCCATTTCAGGTATTGACTTCTTTTTAATCGCATTGATAGGTTTCATGTTGATGGTTCTAGTAATCTCGTTATTCAGTGCAGTAATCACAGCTGGTAACCTTTTAACCCATTCACGGGATCTTTTTTCTTGGATGAATTCTTTTGCGTATTGATATCCAAATAACCGCTCAGCAAGGGTTTTATTAAACCGTTCTACAATGGCCTGATCACGAGGTAGCGCAGTATGTCCTCGTCTGATAGTGACTTTATGATTTTTCATTATTGATAACACTGCACCCTGAAATTCTTTGCCGGGATCAATTTGTAATAGATTTGGCCAGTGCAAAGGGCCCCTTCGATAAATCCTTTCAAATGCAGAAGCTACTTCAGTGGCTGATTTTGTTTTTAACGGTTCTGCTTCTTTGTATCGACTTGCAACATCAACTACGGTTAATGCGTATTTGTAACCACGATCATGTGGCAGAAATAATAGATCAGCCTGATGAACTTCATTAGGAACTGTCACATCAAAATGCGAGAATTGAATTTGTTTAGGCGGTGGTAGATAAATTTGCCATAGTGCCTGTTTGGATAACCAATGAGCCGCAGTTGTTTTTTTCACTTTTGCAGCTCTAGCGAGTTTATGGACTGCTGATTTACCCCTCCAGTATCCTCTTGGGGAATAATAAATAGATTCCATGTTGTTATTAATTACCAGCACCTAACATCAATTTACTTTTCATAGCCGATTTTATCAAAAAGGAAGCCAATTTTTCTTTGAAAGATTTATCAGAAATAGCATTTAACGCATGAATTAATTTCACATCTGCTAGATGCCTGTGCTGCAGATTACTGCTTTTATAAGATACATCATGAAGGTGACAGGCCTTATCAATAGCGTTTATTGGTTCCTCACCGGGTCGGGGCTGATTTTGATCATTGAGTCTGATATCAAGTCTTGTTCCCGGTCCACAGTAGCTATATCCTGGAAGGTGCTTTTCTCCAGGGTATTTTGCCCATGGAGTTCCAGGGAGTTTAGTTAGCTTGGCTGCGATATCACCTCCTCGTTTTTTTTAAAAGGTTCCTTGAGTTCCTTGGGTTTAGAAACAAATCTAAATTTCTTTGTACTACATTGTACGCATTTACCAGAAAGCGCTGATCGGTTATTTTTAGTTGTAATCGTCGTCAAGTCATCTGTGCCAGTACGTTTTTTACACTTCACACAATATAGATCCATAATTTATATATAACGGCATGAATATAATTGATTATTCAGCTACCCGACGACGGGAACCTATTAAACATCATGAAATGTTGCCGAATTCAATTAGAATGATTATAATCGGACCATCTGGAAGCGGAAAGACACAACTGCTACTTAATTTGATAACGAGATGGATGAAATGGAACAAATTGTATTTAATAGCCCCGAGTGTAGACGATCAGCGATGCTATGAAGTGCTAAAGGATTTTAACGAGAAAGCAAAAGAATTTCAAATCGATGAAGATTTTATTGAGTTTATTACTGATATAGAGGAAGCCCCTTCCGTGGAAGACATCGATGGAAGTATTAACAATTTAGTGGTATACGATGATATCATGTTAGATAATCAAAAAAATCCTGCTAGAATATTTTCCCGAGGCAGGCATAAAAACACTGATGTGATCTATGTCACTCAACGGTACACACAAATACCAAAAGTGATTAGAGATAATTGCAATGTGTTGTGTGTATTTAACGGCGTTGATACTCATACGCTACGAAATATTCATCAAACTTGGTGCAGCGGTGATATGAATCATAATCAATTTAGAAATTTCTTTAGTCACGCTCAGTCAAAACCACACGGATTTGTGACAATAAATTTAGCAGACCCTAGGACACGATATCGTATCGGACTTGATAAAATATTCGGTTAACCCATAGCAGCAGAGAGGGTGAGTGACAACGACGTTGCGACATCAACGAAAACGCGAACAATCATAAGGGTCGGACACTTATTTTTTTGCGAGAAGGGTCTATTCGTACCGTTTTAAAGGTATAATAAAAAATAACCAAAAAAAAAAGTTGTCCGATTCACCCTCTCTGCTGCTGACACAAACTTGTTTGATGTGCGTATTATATGTTCGTTTAATGCATTATCATACGACGGCGCTTGTTATTCTTAAGACTTTTAAAACAATAATATCTGAATCAATATTGTCATGTATTGTAATATTTATGTTATCTTCGGAATAAGAGCTTGTGGTTTTTGTTTGTTTATTAAAACTGTGATCTTATTTTGTTTTTAAAAAATCATATAATTATTCGAGGTTAACACTGTTGGATGAGTTCACATAAATCAGGGTACAAAAGTTTACGTTTAAGACCGCAAACGTGTTAAAAGGAACATTTTATATCTTTTCTAGACTTGATATAACTGAGTTTTTATATTAATATAAATACATTGATACACTTGCTCGTGTTTCAGAAGTTGTTGTTGTTGCTGCTGTTGTGGGCTGAACACCATTATTCAGCACACTATAGGCTATACATGGAGGCCAGTAACCCCGGGGGAGAACTCTTTCAAAAGTTCATAATAACTTTAAGATCGGAACTAATGTTAACATGGCGTTTGGTTGTATAAAAGACAGAAAAAAATAAACAAGGTAAATTGAATTTCATACGGTGAATGCTAATAGGCAGAAATTGTAAACCACGAATGACATTCAACATAAACAATGCCTCCATTAACTTATTTTAAAATATTGATGTACATATAAATATAATCCAAGATAAATAAAAAAACAATGACATTAAAGACTTCATTTTGACCTTAAAAACTTCATTTGGACCTTAAAGACTTCATTTTAACGTATATATTCATTTCCTCAGTTCATAATTAGACGAGAAAAGTTGTTTCAGTTTAAAGGGAAAATGTAGTCTTTGTTGTTAATTTGGTATTTTACGGCACAGCATTATGATGAGGTTGTTTAGTACCAGGACAATTAGATTGAAGTGCCTCGCCCAAGGACGCATTAAAGTAGCTGACCCAGGCTGATTCCATGTAGACCTCAACCCCTCATCCGTTCGGTCACGAGTCTGGCATGCTAACCACTGAGCCAACCCTTTTCATAAAAATTCAGGTACTAGGCATATAGAAGTCGAGCATCCAGGACGCTGTAGAATGTCCGGCACATTCAACTTAGGCACATCTGGGTGTATGCAATGTGTTCGGAGCAAAAAGTAGAACAAACAATATCGATCCTGATCTGGTGGCTCATTATACAAAATGAGACTGGGGTCAATGTTATGTTGAATTGGACCCAATCTATAAACAAATAAACAAGTGCAAACGGTATATATATATATATATATATATATATATATATATATATATATATATATATATATATATATATATATATATATATATTCTTGCTCTAAATAATTTTTGATTGACTATTTATATATCTAACGCTATTTCGTGTAGGCTCAAAGATCGCACATGTACATCGTCATTAACCTGCTATTGAAAACCATAAGTGAACTCTTGGTAACGTATTACAAGTGATGTGTGTGTGTGTGTGTGTGTGTGTGTGTGTGTGTGTGTGTGTGTGTGTGTGTGTGTGATTTGGAGCATTAACAATTGTTTTAGTCATATCGCTACGATGTCTGCATTGTTGCCTTTTATAGTGATGTCTAGCACTTGGGCATTTTATAGTGATGTCTAGCACTGGGGCATTTTATAGTGATGTCTAGCACTGGGGCATTTTATAGTGATGTCTAGCACTGGGGCATTTTATAGTGATGTCTAGCACTGGGGCATTTTATAGTGATGTCTAGCACTGGGGCATTTTATAGTGATGTCTAGCATTGGGGTATTTTATAGTGATGTCTAGCACTGGGCATTTTATAGTGATGTCTAGCACTGGGGCATTTTATAGTGATGTCTAGCACTGGGGCATTTTATAGTGATGTCTAGCACTGGGGCATTTTATAGTGATGTCTAGCACTGGGGCATCATCATGCATATAGGATATAAGCTGTCATGAAAACAAAAGGTTTAACTTAGTTAATGGTTGCGTAATTATTTTCACTAGCCCTAAAAACAATATTACATTAAAATGTTTAATGTTATAATATGTTTAGCTTACTGCACAAAACCAAGATTCTGCTGTGGATGGGTTAAATTTGATTATGTTTCGCATTACTCTAAATCAAATGTATATGTTTACGATAAAGGTAACATTTTTAAACACTGTATTATGTGAACGGAAATGTATCTCCAAATTAAATATGCACTCCATGAAATGTCAGTGATGGAACTGTTCATTATCCTTATGTACTATGCATACCCCCTTCACATGGTTACCGTTGAATAATGTAAATGGCTGTTCTTCTTCATGTCGTGGCATCAATGACATACAGAAATAAATCTGACACATTGACTATCCAGGCTTTGAATTGAAATAGGTCAATTAATTTTCCAGTTACAGACAATCGTACAATGCCATACTTGCCAAATGTCTTCCTTGACATACAACCGAACTTGATAGCACTTTCAGATTTTTCAAACATGCTATTCTGATGGCTTCATGGTAGACAGTGCTTCAGACGGAATCAGCTGGCTTGTATTGTTTGACCAATATATATATATATATATATATATATATATATATATATATATATATATATATATATATATATATATAGATATATACGTTGTTAACTCTCACAAAGGACTTCGTTACATTGGAAATGCTTTCATGATTACATCCTTAGAAGCTGGAACATTTTCAGTCAGCCTATAAATAATGTCACCAAAGATTGTTTTTCTGTTTTCTTTAATCATGTGTTTCTCTGATAGCCTTAAATATAATAATGGAATAATCCTTTCACAAATGTTACTCAGAAGGAGATAATATCATAAAATGTAAGTTACAAGTATTTATGGGGATATAATATGATATAGCTTGAAAGACAATTTATCCAAATAAACATAAAACATATATACTTACGCACTTTTAGCCAAAACAATCAAGTTAGTTTCGTCTCCTCTAGAGGATTGTTGATGACATTTTCCAATTATTTCACATGATTTTATAATATCTCTCTCTCTCTCTCTCTCTCTCTCTCTCTCTCTCTCTCTCTCTCTCTCTCTCTCTCTCTCTCTCTCTCTCTCTCTGAGATAACAGATGTCTGGAAGATCATGCATGTTGTCTATACTTATATCTGATGAAGTAAGTAGTCATTAAAAATATAATGGTTAGTATGGTATGAAAGTATAATAATACCACAGCACGCTCATAAATATGCATATCAAAATCCAGTTGTTTACCTTAGGCCATTAACAAAATGTTTCCGGTTGGCTGACTGTCCTGTTTTTCTTGACAATCCCAGCGAACCCCTCATACAAAAATCAAATAAAAGTTCCGGAAATTCAATTGAGCATCTAATTTAGCCAGTTGAATAAGGGGAGAGGATGGACGTCGGGGTGGGGGGGGGGGGGAGAGGCAACACTTGATTCGGGTGGGGCAACATATAGTATATGCTACACCTATTTAACCTAATTTTAAAATAAGTGCAGAAGGAAACACAAAAATTCTGGCAAAATTCATTAAACACTATTTATTGAAGAGAAGCAAATGTCTAAACTAATTAAATTATACAATATTGAAAATCGATAATCTGTCTGATTTAAAGTCATCTAAACATACAAATAAATTTGCATACAAAATCGTTGTTTTCATCTCAGTCGTATTATTGCGACATTTGCACACAAAAATCCATTAGTAAAAAATCAAATAAATGCTTTTTTTATTTAAAAAAAATAATAACCTGTGTTTTAGTTTTGTAGTAAGGTGATGCGGAAGACCATCTTTAACAGCCTGAAACTACAAGCAGACGAAATAATTGCTGAAGAACAAGCAGTGTTTCGGAATGGAAGAAGCACAACAGAACAAATATTCAATCTCAGGGTTATGTGTGAAAAGTACTCGCAACATAAATAAGACATCTATCATGTGTTCATAGATTTCAAACAGGCCTTTGACAGAGTGTGGCATGAGGGATTGTAGGGCACAAAACAGAAGCACAACATGGGTCAAAAGCTGCCCAATACCATCAAGCAGCAGGAAAACAGTGCAGTAATTGCTCAAGGTTCTGTGGGGGACTGGTTCCAGAAAACAGTCGGAGTACCACACTTTTCAACATATACTTAGAGTGCATCATGAGCGAAGCCCTGGAAAACCACTGTGGGACAGTCAGCATTGGAGGGCGTAACATCACCAAGCTGCGCTTTGCAGACGACATTGATGGGCTGGCAGGCAGTGAAGACGCCCTTGCCCCCTTAGTGAAGAACCTGGATAAAACATCTTCCAGATTTGACATAGAGATAACTGCTGAGAAGAGAAAGCTGATGACAAAATGTGAGCCAACAAATCTCAGCCAAGATTAAAGTCAGAGGACAGGAACTTGAAACAGTGAATCAGTTAAAATATCTTGGTTCCATAATCATCGAAGAGGGATCATGAGCGCGAGGTTTGTCACGAGCAGGACAAGCAACGGCAGCTATGTCAAAGCTAACACCCATCTGGATAGACAAGAATATCTGCCTGAAAACTAAAATCAGACTATTGAGAGCACTAGTCATCTCAATCTTTTCATATTCATGTGAGGCCTAGACCCTGACAGCAGAATTACAACGAAGAATACATTTGGAATGAGATGCTACAGGACCAGCCTTGCCATCTCTTACATGGACCACATCACATATGAAGTGTGCAACACCATCAGGCGCAAAGTAGGCCGATATAAAGACATCCTCACCACCGTCAAAAAGAGAAAGTGGAAATGGTATGTCCATATCACTAGAGCCAACAGTCTATCCACAACAGTCCTGCAGGGCAGCGTCCAGGGTGGCAGAAGGAGAGGTAGACAGAGAAAAAAGTGGACTGACAACATCACAGAATGGACCAGGAAAAGTTTTGCGGAGACATATGCATTGGCACATGATCGAGACAAGTGGAGGGAACTGGTCATATGTTCAACAGCACAGTGCCTAGATGATGATGAGTTTGTTGTTGTTGTTGTTGTTGTTGTTGTTGCTGCTGCTGCTGCTGCTGCTGATGATGATGATGATGAATAACCTGTATTAGAATCCTATATTTTGTATTACGATAAAGTGTAACATTCACAGGCACGTTATTGAGAGGAAAGTCAATCATAATGCTCCTAATTAATTAAATGGGAGTGTGTTATCATCAGGGATACTTGGAAGTTTAAATAACTACGCTACTCCAGATTATGTTAGGGGTCAACCATCTAATTTTCGGGGATTGACGTTTAGTGCCTTGAAATTGTTTGGAGCCAAGATGATTTTATTCATCAATATATCTTTTCAAAATAATACAGTTGATGTAGTCTAATAGCTTTTGTATGGTCTATAAATCAAAGAATTATTTGTGAATCTATTTGACAATTTGAAATTAGGTTCCAATAATTTCCAGTACTTTACTCAACACATTGTTCTATAACAAGTTACATAATTGATACTATTGGCAAGGGATGGGATGGGTGGGAGGGTTAACTTAAATATACTAGCCAGCACATACAACGCTGAGAATGTAATGTCTGCACTTTTTCACTTTACTAACTATGATTTATGTCGTGCCTAACGATTCAGTTTTAGCGATACAGTATTAATCTCAAGAAAATATTTCGAATTTACCTCTCCTCGTGATATTTCACATTTGAATGTCTCTCCTTTTATACAATTATGTAAGTATCATGACCTCTGTGATGCACGTAAAATATAGTAAATACACAGATTAGTTGAAAAATATATGAATTGTCCAAATTATCCTGATTAAAAATTAACTTAATTTATTTTTAATTTTTATTACTTCTAGGTATTCGTTGTTTATATTCATCTTGCCAAATAATCGCGTTAACTCCGAAGTACACCGGACGGGTAGAAGTAGATATTTTATTTATAAATACAAGGCACGAAGCAATTGACAAAACTTTGCGTAAAAGTTGCCATTCAAAATAAGTAAGGTACATGTGGTAAATGTGTGGCATGTCTTCTTTATTGTGGTGTACATTATCAGTAACTAAATGCGCATGTACAAATTTAGAACGGAGTCATCAAAGGTTCAGATTGTTAACCTGCGAGAGTTACTTATCTTGTGTTAATTCGAAGTGTGTTATAATTGGTTTCCCCATGAATCAAGTGCATGAGCTCTTCGTTATTTTAACTGTCCTCTTATCTGCGTCCAGGAAACAGATCGTATGTTGCTTACCCTTTATTGCGCAAGAATTTTGTGTTACACGTGCTTGTTTTAACCCCAAACGAGGAAATCAATCCGTATTATACATCCTCGTTTGTTTGCCCATCTTTTGCCTTTTGTTTTATTTTAATAGTTTTCTTTCTGACATTAAATAATGAATTTGCTGGATTGTGTGATTTGGTTATGGATCAGTTTAGATTTGGTAGGAAGGACTATTTCGTCCTATGCAGTTACCCACATTGAAGTTGCACCTCCACCTTAACTGGCTTACGAAAAAAAGAAATAACGCTAATAAATAATTTCTGTGTAAGTTACAATATTTTGCTTATTTTTAATAGAAAAAAAACATTTGGATTGAGATCAATTTACTATAAGATATATATATATATATATATATATATATATATATATATATATATATATATATATATATATAGTATTTTTTTAATCAAGTGAAACTATTTTCTACATGCCATGCTTGTGTATATACCTTAAACTTTATGTTACCTGGTTTATTTATATAGATTTAAAACATATATATGATTTGCTATACAGCAGAAATTATTGCGTTAAGCTTCGTAAGAAATATTTTTTTTCTTCATTTCCAAACACATTTGGGCACATTTTCTGATCACCAGTTTCTTTCTTACACTTTTCCCACGTTGTCATGTACGTTTGTTTTACAAAAACATAATTCCCATGTCATCGGGTCATCATCAAAACAACTGTGGAGAAATCCCACAATGTCACTACAAATGTTCAAAGTTAAAAACATAAACACGTGTCCTGGTATATCGACTTCCATCGGCACAGAATTTGATGGTCAAAAAAGGTGGCAAGACATGGGCATGAACCTCTTATCGCCATCCGATCGCTGCCAGTAATTTGGCAAACGGCATTTCAACAACGCTCACCTAATTACAGCGTAACGTGCAAGTTAACAAGCTACGGTTTGAGACGCAATTAAGATATTTCCAGATAAAGACATTACCATTGCACAAGTAAGGTATGCGAGTCACTTAAACATAGATCTTGTAAGAATATACTGTTGTGACATTTAGTACTTGTGGATTTTTGTAAAACTATTTTGTTGGGAATATCTCTACCACACAATGCTCTGAGAAATAAACCGAGACCGCTTTCTGCAAGAATGCATTACGCTAAACATCGCCACCTGACCGAGACAAGAAAGTTATGTTCTCAGGCTTATTATGCTAACTGTTGAACTGACGGTCTGGTGCAGCTAAGAAAACCGAGTCTTTTCATCTTATAATCTAGCCCATAATCTTTGTAACTTTCCGGTTTACTTGCTTCTGATGTCGTTAGAATTCTTTGCATAAATTCAGACATTCTTCTGCAATTATATTAAATAGAGAGAAATTATACTTCTGCAATTTTGGTACCCATATCCTAAGAATATATGTTTAAATCAAAGAGACTATTTTAAAATGTGTTGATATACAACTGCAGTAAACGATGAAGACAATAAACATACTGCTTGCATTTCAAATACCAAAACATGTATTTATCTTCAAGTACCAAAATTATTGCTAAATTTAATACCACATTAATACTAAAATTATTAATATCAAAATTAATAATAAAATTAATACCAAATTTAAAACCAAATTTAAATTAAATTACATTTTGATGCTTCTTTTCCGCTTTAACTTAAGCCTTCTGCCCTTGATAAAAGTTTCCTTGACATTTGGTATCTATTCAATATGACAATATAGTCAACACTTTGATCCATTCTTGAGACGCTAAAGCCATGGTATATTCACCAAATACAACATTACCTGATCCTGTTGCTATTTAAACACTAGGTCCATTTTCTTTACTATTTACTCTTTATTAAGTAATCGCTGCAAAAGTCACAAATTAATCACATGACCCCTGCAAGAAAAATAATCACTAATTGGTCACATGACTATTGCAAATATCACAAATTAGTCACATGATCCCTGCCAAAGTCACAAATTAGTCATTTTAGTGTCAGCCATATTGTTTACAAAAATGCACAGTGCTATTTATATAAACAGGGATGATAAAAAAAAACATTAAGATGTAACGAAAATCGAGTAAATGTTTACTATTTCAAGAGCCAAGAACGATTTCATTATATGGATTCGATGTGCCGTAAACCCGTCTAAAATTGTTTTCCTAATATTGGATCTGCATAATATTAGTTTATAAGGTGAAACACAACACATGCTAATTTGGAGGATAACATTTGTAAACATCAACGAATAGTTTTATCAGCATTGTTCTATCATTGAAAATTATCGAATCCACTAATGACATGTAAAATCTTCCATTTACATTGTGATAATTTCTTTAGAAATAATTGAAATGATTTATGTATTACTCGCAAAGACAGAAGAAAATCAGTGTTCAACTTGTTTAACACAGTTTATATGAAACGAGCATTCGTTTAATAACCTCTTCTTTAGATAAATAGATATGTAGATTGCTATATTGTTATCAAGCCAATCTAAATGTAGATATCTTTAAATCCCAATCCCGGACTTGAATTGATTGTTGTCGATGCTAAATAGCAGGTTGCGTTAGATTGATGCGAAGACGTCTTAAAATCACTGAAACAGCACCGTAAGGGTCAATGCGGCTTGTGTAAATGGCATGGCACAAATTGGTTTAAATGAAATCAACTAGATGTCAATATTTTGATCCACTTTTCTCGTGAAATTTATCAAACGTTCCAGTATAAATTCAATCATACACCAACACCCAATACATCAAATCATCGGCCAACACCCAATCCAACTTGGTAGACACATACAATCATAGCATAACACAAAATCCACCTAGGTAAGCACATCACATCATCGGCCAATACTCAATCCAACTAAGAAGACACATCAAATCTACACATTCGCAACAAGTCTGTAGGTGAAAAGGATGTCTTCCACTTTGGCTAATTTGCTGTATAGGACAAACCCAAATCAACTCGTAATCCCCATAATTTGTATTTAATTTAAAACAGTATTGTTTTCGTCCTCTTAGTCCCGCTCTACGTTCACAAAGACTTCATCAAGTTCGGACTATGAACTCAGAAATAGTTCCTTAAAGTATTAGTATTCCAGCTACAACTACATAATAAAGACTGCATTTGAAAGAAAAGATAAAACCACAAAATTAAAACAGGAACCTTATGATGTATAAGATATAAAAAGAACACGTGACTTATAAATAGTTACCAAAGTAACAAGCATGTGTGCTAAATATATTAGTGGACACACAGACGAACATACATAGTTGTAACGGACGGTATTAGAAAATGTACATAATTTTCATACTTATAATATTTCTTACGGAATACACTCATAAGGCTCATGGTGAAATAAAATGTTTTTGTGTAATTTAGCTTAAATGTCCAAAATTGTACTTTAGAAGAAAAAATATTATTCACATTTAAAAATATACTGTCTTCTGATTGAAAATTGCTGATCGGAAATTGTAGATCGTCGAGTTAAGCAATCCACATGCTGATTAGTAGTTTTAAAAATGTACTTAATTGCGTTGCAAGAAAAAATCAAACAAACAAACTCAAAATAATTTTGATTTATATATTAAATAGTATGGAAAATACACAGAAAAATAAAATGGATTAAATACACTGATGCGAACGACACGGATATCAGATGTGGTTGTTCGGCCGCCTTCTGGAAAATAACACTGCAATTAGTGAAAATGTTAGGATAGGCGTCGTTTCACTTAATTTTCTGAAGAGAATGTGTAATTTCGAGTTATTATTGGCAGTCATTCGAAAAATGCTTGCAATTTTGTTTGCCAAGTAAATTGTTAGTTTGAAAATTAATTTACATGCTTTATCGAGATAACAGCGATAGTATAGTATTTCCCATCAAAATATGATCTGCATACTAGAGATAGCTTACTTCGTATCGATAACCACCGACTGGATTCTGATTCGTTCCAAGGGTTAAGCGTCAGGTGTCACATCCATAATAGCCCCCGATGATCTGCATCATTTGTCCTCGCATCTCCTCAATGGAACAAATTAGCTGCGATTAGCATCAGACCGTGACTGATGAGAAGAGGCCGAGAACCCCACAACAGTCGTGACCAAATTTAATCTTCAAGTCAAAAGAGTTAGTGTTGACAACATGGCGAGTGAACCTTGACGCAGCTTAATTCGCAAACAGAAATGATTATTCGGTCAAGTTCATTAATTGACTTGGGTTTTTTTCGGAAAGCATTGCTTTGTCATCGTCAATTTGCAGTCTAATTCACTTGCTTAGGGAATTAAGTTTAAAGAAATACCGCTCAGCTATTGATGAAAATTAAGAATGTTCACGTTCTGATTATTTCTATTATTTCTTTGTTGTTGCAAATCTCAAATAAGAGGGATTTGCGTTTCCTTTTAAATTTGGAATCAATCATATACTGATTTAAAAAGAGAACACAACTATTCTAAGAGATGGAAACGTTAAATTTTAGACTAATTTGATGGCAAATGTTTTAATAATTTATGTTTCGAAAATTGACGTGAAGAATAGCTAGTTCATCATTTTCAGGCAAACTCCTCTATTATGCAAGTTTCAAGTATATATGTAGACGTAACATATGCCGATTAAGAACATTGGACTAAATGTGTTTGTGTGCGTGTGTGTGTGTGTGTCATATCCCTATATTACAAGTAAGTCAGTAGTGTGGTCAGCATCAATCACCATCCCACCCCACCCCCAGTGGATGCCCATCAAACAGCTTTTCTTATTGGCAGGGGGTATCATAATGCCTTGTACGCTACTGAACTAACTTCAGCAACGAACCGAAACTGAGTCTGCCACATTATTACTCCAGATGGCACATGCGTGCCATCAAATATTGGGTTCCCTGTTTTAAGAAAGAGTTCAAGAGTACATGTAAAGTTTTCTAGACTGAGAACCAGAATTTTAAAATAAGAAACATGCTGATGTGAAATTTCCATGCATTTATTATTTAGTGGCAGGAGATTTAAAGTAATTTGTTTCAAACGAAGAAGAAAAGAAATCCGGAGACTAAATGGTCATTCAAATTTTACATTTGATGCTTCAGAGACAAGAATAGGTCCACGCGATTTATAAAAATCGATTTTCAAAGAGTCTGTTTATTTAGACATCTGTATTCTTAGATTTGATGGATGAATAATTACAAATGTTATACATTTTATTATTTTAAATTTCTTCGGTTTCTGTGTTAGAATTAGGAACTATTTTTTGCCGGGTTTTGCATAAAACAAGATAAATGACACCGCACATATTTACAAATACCAATACGCCACCCACTGCGGTGGTTGCAGATACATTAAAAGTAAATGAAGTAAGTTATTTAAAAATTTAAAACCTGACATCAGTAAATTCATGCTCATCCTTCTATATAATTTCTATCTATAAATAGGTTGGATCCAATGTTTTGAATAGCAGTTCGTAAGAAACTGATACTTTTTCACACCATGTTTTGTATTTAACCGGAAGTAACATCTTAATAGGTAAATTAATTGTACGGTAGAGCTGCATCGTCTCGATTTGAAAGAAAAAAGCAAATAGTGTTATTTTGTGTCTGTTTTTTTATCCTTCACAATCGTAATATCGGTTATACTTGTGTGACTCGATGTGTTTCAAAGTCAATGCTTAGCTTCAATGGCTCATCAGGAGGGAAAACATTTCAGGATCGCAATAATGAGATCTAGTGTTAATTTCCTTTGATCAGTATTATTGCTAATTACGACTCAACTGACACGTAATGGCTTAAATTTTCTCTGAAGGTTGATATGTTTACTCACATGGCTTCTTGTGGAACAATATTTGGACTATCTGGTTCGGAAAAGTTGAAACTTTCTTGACGGACCCCTCCTAAGGCAGTTAATGCTTTATTCTCTATTCCTGCATAATTACTATCCTCCCGTTGTTCATCTGGGGATAATTTTCCTTTACGGGCCAAACTTCGCCAGTTTTATGCATGACTCTAATAAAGTATGACTTTGAACTCTTCCCAGGAGATTAGCTAGTTGTTAAAACACTTGTGTAAACACACTGTTAATCTAATGCTTCAGATCTTTTATAAACTATCCATGAGACATGATCAAATCTCCGTCAGCTCTTTTTGTTGCTCTGTTTGAATTATGTTGGCAAAAAACGTGAACAGCAAGTTCATTCGGTGATAGGTATGCATTGTGTTGACGGACATGTTTTAGCAAATGGCGGATTTTTGTGTCTTTACTGACCAAACTCCCTTCCTGGTATTGAAATAGTCAGCTTTATGCCGTCAGTAATTTAAAATACAAATCCCTTTATTTCCATGACTTATAAAAATCCATTTCTATAATTCTTTTCTTCTCATCCTATTTTTTGCATTTTTTCGATTTGTATTGCAAATGTCATTGAATTTTCACCTCTTTCGAATATAATCTCAAACTTTTCCACTGTTTGGCAACTTTTGGTTTTAACCGAAAAACCAAAAATCAAAACCAAACAAAAAAATCTTCAATGTTTGAGAAATAACATGGAATATATTTGTATGTTTTGAAATATAATCATGCGCAGAAAATACATTAAAGTTTATCCATTTCAAACTTTACTAATATGACGAATAATGTGTCCAGTATTTTTGTAAACGAAGTGTTTTAGTTCAATAAGAACTGAAATTTAGAATAAACTGACTCATATTTTGCAATGTTGATAAAAATCGAAAATCACAACAATGTTTACAGCATTATACTAGGCAAAGATGTGTTAGGGTCTGGCGAAGAACAGGATATATTTATTCATATGTTTTGTTCACTTTACTTTACCTATCAATAAAATGAATACGATCTCGCGCAATACAATTTGTATGAGACTAAATTCATTTGAAATAATTATGGAATAGGTTTTTTTTAATTTGGAAATAAAAAACAAAAACAAACAAACAAAAATGTAATTAACACAGTGGCTTTATTTCATTGGCAGAAATGTAAAAGAAAATCTTTTCTTTGTGGTATTTTTCTTCTATATATTTAGTTTAGATTAATATATAGATTGCATGTGATCCATATACTAATTTTTATAGGCAATAGTTCTTTCTGGGATTGATAAATGTTGCCTACATTCTTAATTGTTGACTACCTGCCTCAAGTGTTTATAATATAAAATATGTCTGAAATTCGATGCGCTAAAGTAACCATATAATATATTTATATTATATACGTAATCTGTATTACTTCAACATTTTAGTTTACCCTTAGGGACCGTTCCGGTGGCCTTGTGGATAGAGCGTCCAAAACAAATGCGGAGGTCGTGCGTTCGAACCCCTGCCTGGTCATACCAAAAACATAACAAAGATGCTAACAGCTGCATCGCTAGGCGCTCATCATTAAGCGAAAAGTTTTAGGGTAATCCGATTGGGTGGGACATCATGCTACATGTCTGCAGCACGATGCCTCAGGGCTGGACATCACTATAAAATGAGACACTGCAGACATCGTAACGATATGACTGAAAGCTATGTTAAAAAAAAAAAGATCACACACAGAGTTTACCTTTAGGAAACTAATTGTAATATCAAGCATCATACGGTGTTTATTCCTGTGTGTTTAAAATTATTTCCATTTTTTCTCACTTAGTGAAATCTAGAAATTAATATACAGAACTGTCGTAATGAAGTCTTCTGAAATGTGTGATTATATATTACTTTATACGTTATTATAGATTACAGAAAGAGTTTGTAAGCTTTATATATATATATATATATATATATATATATATATATATATATATATCTATATCTATATCTATATATATATATATATATATATATATATATATATATATATATATATATATATATATTGCAGAAGAGGTTTATAAATTACGATATATTACAGAAGGTGTTTATAAGTTATGATATTTTACAGAAAGGGTTTATAAATTATGATATTTTACAAATGTGTTCATAAGTTGTTATATATTACAGAAGGGTTCTAAGTTACGATATATTGTAGAAGGGGCTTCTAAGTTATGATATATATTTCAAAAGGAGTTTCCAAGTTATGATATATTACAAAAGGGGCTTCTAAGTTATGATATATATTTTAAAAGGTTTTCTAAGTTATGATATATTACAAAAGGGGCTTCTTAGTTATGATATATATCTCAAAAGGGGTTTCTAAGTTATGATATATTACAAAAGGGGCTTCTAAGTTATGATATATATTTCAAAAGGGGTTTCCAAGTTATGATATATTACAAAAGGGGCTTCTAAATTATGATATATTACAAAAGGGGTTTCTAAGTTATGATATAAGTTATATAGAAGGGGTTTATAAATTTATAAAACGTAAGTGTACATATTTAAATATTTCGATATTAAATTGCTGCCAGTGAGTGAAATATCTTTAAATGCGATTGTAACTGTGTGTATGTTGTGTCACAACCATTATACGGTTGATGAGTGTCATTTTCGTCTAGTGCAGTGCTGTCGCCCGCTCAAACAATTTTGTGTGCATTTTAGTATTAAAAAAATTACCATGTCCTACTTTCATAGTATATCTTCTTATCCAGGTAAAAAAAAATGCGAATAATTTTGTTTTATAGTCGTTGCTTTTAAGTTGTATGCTGCGTCCCTCGACTTCAAGAAAAAAAAATGTGACCCAATGGTTAACAAAAAGATTTGGACAGCAGTGGTCTAGTGTGTCTAATGAATACTAGAGTGCGTGTAAATTTAAATAAAAAGTAATTGAATAAACCGTCCATGCATACGTTGTTTAAGTTATCCAAGAAATAAAAAAAAATAACATGTTCACTAGATTAATTTTGTTTACGCGGTGTTTAAAGCAATGAGATTGTTTCGTGTTAGAATCGTTGTTTGTTGGTTGGCTTGTTTGAATTTCATGTTAATTTGTACGCATAGCATAACGTTTAAAAACTACGCTATATGTGTGGTATATGTTTTTTGAGCACGAAAAGTGTGAGAATAAACTATTTAATTGAACTATATTTTTTAATTGATGGCACAGGATTGTAACAAACTTATCGATTTAGAGAGTTATTTATTTTGTATGCTTGGTACTTAGAAAAGACAATGTGTTTAGAAATCATGTTCTCTTCTCTTTTCCTTTTATGTATGTATGTATGTATGTATGTATGTATGTATGTATGTATGTATGTATGTATGTATGTATGTATGTATGTATGGATGGATGGATGGATGGATGGATGGATGGATGGATGGATGGATGGATGGATGAATGTGTATTCTTTTCAATTATACTATTGATGCTATAGAAATAATAGAAAACCAATCAATGTCTCTCTTAAAA
>JAQISU010000046.1:28840000-28975000 GCA_029339505.1 Unio delphinus | reverse complement strand
CAAGCTGCATCTCAGTTACATGCTATCACTCACAACTACTAAAGCTTATTACTTTTATTAGCATAGATTATCGTTATTGAAATATTAATTTATTTATGAACTTACTCCATCTTTTTTAAATTATCAATACGTCTGTTTTCTTTGGAAGGCGATCTTAACTTGTTGTAGTTGAAATGTGCTTGTTGGTCGTATTGGTATATTGTACTGATTGAGGCATAGCGAGATTTTCTTTGTTAAAGTTATATCTGCAATGTACTTTTATGAGGCATCGGGCATGAGTGGGGGTATGTCCCAAGGGATATTAACCATTAGATTCATTGCTTTTAATATCATCCCTCTCGCTTATAGTTAATGAATAAAGGTCGCTTAGTGATTTTTTTTTAAAATCATTTTTTGAACCGATCTAATGTGTGGAATTTATTTTACAATATAAAAAAACATGACTTTTTTCAAGGTAAAATGCTGCTGCTACTACTACTATTACTACTACAACAACAACAAATAATAATAATAATAATAATAATAATAATAATAATAATAATAATAATAATAATAATAATAATAATAATACGAAGAAGAAGAAGAAGAACAACAACAACTACAACAACAACGACAAAAATAACAACAGAAAAAATAATAAATCTCTTATATCCTTGAAACTGCATTAACACTTCCTAAATTCCTTGAGATATAAGGCTACATGAAGTAACCAGATCTAGAGATGCGATGCAACAGCAACATAATAAGACAAAATAAGAATGTGAGTATACATAATTATAGGGGCCCCGAGTGGCCGAGTGGTCTAAAGCACTTTCCGTTACGGATCACTGCCATCTCACCTTTGTCTGCGTGGGTTCGAGTCTAATATTCGGCTAATGCAGTAATGTGAGAAAGCTTGCCAGTAGCTTCTCGCGGGTCGGTGGTTCTTTCTGGGGGTTTTCTCGGGTTCTTCCTCCACCAATAATACTGGCCGCCATGTATAGCCAATCGTGTGCTTAAAAATGGCGTTAAACCCTACAACAACAACAACAACAACATACACAATAATAATAATAATAATAATAATAATAATAATAATAATAATAATAATAATAATAATAATAATAATAATAATAATCATGAATGTGATGACAAATGTGCAAACAAATTAGCAGCTCCGAGTGGATGAGTTGTCTAAAGCACTAACCGTTACGGATCACTGCAATCTCCTCTCTCTCTCTCTCTCTCTCTCTCTCTCTCTCTCTCTCTCTCTCTCTCTCTCTCTCTCTCTCTCTCTCTCTCTCTGTGTGTTGTAGAGTAGTGGTGTCAGCTGCAGTAAAACAGTTCACATTTACTTCCACCCACCCACCCACCCACCCACCCACCTTTCTAAACACGAAAATCCTCCTTTATGTATATAGCCCAATAGAGTCACTGAATTTCCTGCCGAATTTGTCTCACCAAAATCAATCATGAAAATTGGATGATTGACTTTCTTCGAACTAATAGTAAGTAACAGAAAATTTACCGTCGTCGTTTATTTCCTTCATATCATATACATTAAATGTAATAGTAAGTGAATGAAAACTTACCGTCGTCGTTCATTTCCTTCACATCATATGTATGTATGTATGTATGTATGTATGTATGTATGTATGTATGTATGTATGTATGTATGTATGTATGTATGTATGTATGTATGTATGTATGTATGTATGTATGTATGTATGTATGTATGTATGTATGTATGTATGTATGCATGCATGCATGCATGCATGCATGCATGCATGCATGCATGCATGTATATGTATGTGTGTGTATGCATGTATGTAGTGTGTGGATGTTATTCAATGTCTTATGCTTTCTTGTCATAATAGAGATGGTTTTAATTCTGTTATTTAACAGGACACTGGTTTTCTCTAAAGTAATCGTCTTCCATGCTTGTAATACATGTATATTTTTCTAGTTAACGTAAAGTCCTTTTTCGTGTAAAATATGAATGTTCGGCCTTTTGTTTCTATTACAAATTGATATAATTTTTGTAAAGGGAAAAAATAGTGTTTTGTGATTGGGACCCTGGGTGGCTTTTTAAATCTCCATTCAATATATATTTGAAAGATCTGGGTACAAATGAACAATTTTAAAGTCTGTTTTCAAAAAGGAGAAAAATTAACTTTTAATTGGCAGTTTCAATTGTATCTATGGATGTTGTTTCCAGAAGGCAGACAATAAACACAAAGAAGTGAGACAGATGGTATGAAATTTATTTTTCTAAAAAACCAATTGTTGCATAGAAGAATTATATATATATATATATATATATATATATATATATATATATATATATATATATATATATATATATATATATATATATATATATATATATATATATATATATATATGTATATATATATATATATATATATATATATATATATATGTATATATATATATATATATATATATATATATATATATATATATATATATATATATATATATATATATATATATATATATAATGGAAGCACAAACACTATATTTGATGAGGACAATTAGATCTTTTAAAACGTTTTCTAGCCGTCAAACATGCGAGTTTTTTTATATTCTTCATGGTTCTGTGCTTAGTTTTGGCCGAGAAAATGCATACACAGTTCTGTACACAAACATCTTGCAGCAAAATGATGCAGATATATTTGGATGCAGTTTGTGTGGAACTTGGGGAGTTACACGCTGTGGCAGTAGACGTTAAATAAAACTCAAATTGTAAAATATTGGATCTTGTCAAATATGAACAAGTTAGCTTTTCATCGTTGTTATGTTCTGAAATGGATGCTGACAAACGTTATTTAGTATTTAAGAAATCAGTGAGAATAGCTGGGCTTTTCGTATTAAAATTTATGTGATGACATGGGTCTTTCATATATATGGAATAGTCAATGTCATGTTTTATAATGCTGTCCACATGACTTATAGCGAGACCGCGAAATAAATGCTACATACCTGACCCAATTTTGCTACCACTTAATTTAATGAGCTAGCCCCACGTGCGTCTTCGCCTTATAACACGAACCGTATTATAATTAAGCGCATTATAATGAGGTAATAATGTAATACCACGATAGTAGTTGCTTAATTAATACAAAAATATTTTGACCGGAACAGACAAAATCTTTCTATCTGCACTTCGTCGAAAAGATTAAAACACCGTGCATTATCTGCAAATTAGCTTTTTTATCGGAAGTATTTGGATATTATAACGACATCATGGAAATTTACTATGTAGAATTAGAACTAGTTCTCACAGCAATACAAATATATAAAATAGATGTTATTTTGAAATACAAAGAGATCAGTTGTAGTTTAATGTCTAATGAAAAGTAATATAATTTTCTACGTATGTGGCCATTTGGTTGGAATAAATGTAAGGGATATATCAAGATTCTACTGTGCATGGCCGGACAGAGGTGGGTGGGAGTTGGAGACTTACTAAATGCCCTTTGTTTTCTATTAGTTCACTTAACCTGAAAATCTGTCATAATAAATCATGAAATTCAACTATGTTATCTCTTAATAATGACATAACCTTGGAAAAGAGGTTAATAAAAACCACCTTTAGAATTTTTTGGAGACAATGTATTTTATTTATGTTGAAACTGATTGAAGAATAGCGAGGAATGTTCCGTTATTCTGGATGAATTTAATCCAAGGAATTCATACCTATACCTTATAAAGCACATCACATTCTCCTTATTGACTTCCTTTGTGAAAGCTTGACGCTGCACATGTGAGATTAATTAATTACTTCGGGGTCTTGTCACTCTCGGCAAATAGTAGCACCGGAACCCGAGTCTGAAATCGTTATCCATTTCAGCATCACACCTTCCTGTGTATCTTGACACATTAGCTTATCATACTTTCTTTCTGGTATTATCAAAGTCAATTTAGATATCGGGATGTTTCTTCTCCATCATCGACCATGTCTAATGTTTAGATAATGGTGGGAATGTAATTCCGTCATTATTAAATCATTAGACTGGACTGGGTCCGTATACAGATTCTCTAACTGGTGAAATCATATAAATGACCTCCAATAAAGTAATATGAGAACCTGTCATCAATATAGTGTCACACAGAAGTTGCGTGCATCTGAGGGACTTAACGAAGAAGCTGTTTTTCTTTGTACATTTAGACAGAATTGTATTGTTTGATAAAGGCAGTAAACACATAAATGATTGCCTTATTGAATTCAGAATCATCATCATCATCAGTCTCTTGACCTAGTGTGGTCTTTGAGACACTGTGCTGCTTAACATCTGACCAATTCCCTGCACTCGTCTCGATCATGTGCCAACGCCTGTGTCTCCGCAAAACTTTTTCTGGTTCATTCTGTGATGTTGTCAGTCCACTGTTTCCTCTGTCTACTTCTCCTTCTGCCACCTTGGACACTGCCCTGCAGAATTCAGAATACCACACGCAAACTGAATCTGATGAGCTTGTGGCGTTGCAAGAAAATCACCCTTTTTCCCCAACCAGGGCAGAACTTAATTCTGGGGTGTCCTCTCGAGAAGAAAAAAATTGTTTTATGTGACATTTTGAGCTCCCCGCCCCCTCGAAAGTTGCTTCAGAAATTCTTATTCCACTGATCTGAGCTGACCAATCATAATTTGCAATCAATGTTATTGTTTGTTCCTGTGAAACAAGTTTTTACATAAATAGTTCACCATTGTTTTCATTATCAAACGTTGATAAGTCCAAATATGTTGTTTTTGTAAGTTAAACGCCGTGTTGCGGCACATGATAGGCTATTCATGGTAGACTGAATATTTGGTAGAGGAAGAACATACATACATACATACATACATACATACATACATACATACATACATACATACATACATACATACATACATACATACATACATACATACATACATACATACTTCTCCCCCACGCAACCACCTCCCACCAAAAGCTTGCCACTTCTCAGACGAAAAGCAAACATTGAAATAGGCAAATACTAAACAAACAACAAATAACTTATACTGTACATTGATGAAGTGATAAACGCAGCTTTAAAATTTTGAAGAAAAACACCCGCTACCGTTTTCCGTTTCGGCTGCAAAATATTGAGTTGATTTACGAAAACAGGAGCTGACGAGACGTCACTGTCAGTGTCAAAATTGGATGCCCGGATATGAACGAATTTTCTACATGGCATTTGGTTTAGGTCCATTGCCTGCCCTTGTGAACTAATTCCTCCAATTAGCAAGATATAGAATTTCTTTGAGAAATCTGAATTCGGAATTCACTATCACAAAGTGAAGATTGTTCTAGAGATAATATAAAGTTGGTACGGAATCCCATCTTTAAATTGCATGGTAACGTGGCTGAAATGTCTTTGTATGTTGTACTTATTTAAATTGTACATGGTCTATGCACACAGCTAACCGAAATAAAAATAGTAGCAACAACAACAACAACAACAACAGCAATAATAATAATAATAATAATAATAATAATAATAATAATAATAATAATAATAATAATAATAGTAATAAATATAAGAAGAAGAAAAAGAAGAAGAAGAAGAAGAAGAAGAAGAAGAAGAAGAAGAAGAAGAAGAAGAAGAGGAGGAGGAGGAAGAAGAAGAAGAAGAAGAAGGAGGAGGACTTTGCATAGCGTTTAATCTTTAGAAGCTCTAAGAGCTTACAATGAATGCTCTGTTAGTCCAAAGTACAATATTTTTTAGCGGTTATTAGAACATGTAAAACAAATTTGACAGAAAAGGCAATACCACTCTGTGAAAGTGCAATAAATGAATTACACAATATATAAAATGTGAAAATATGTTCGGCACATTCTTTTAGAAATAGCCTCTGACGTCAAGGAAGTGAAAATAACCAAGCGATACATCTGAAAAAAAAATTATTGTTGTTGTTGATGGGTTTAGTGCCATTTTTCAGCACAAGATAGGCTTTACATGACGGCCAGTATTAATGATGGAAGAAGAACCCGGGAAAATCCAAGAAGGATCCACCGACCCACAAGAAGCTGCCGGCAAGCTTTCTCGCGTGCCCACGTTCGTTGAAACCGAGCCACGAACCCATGCAGACAGAGGTGAGATGGCAATGATCCGTAACGGTGAGCGCTTTGCACCACTCGGCCACTCTTAGCCCATCATTGGAAGGAAAGCCAGGTTCCATACTCTTTGCCAAAATACACCCATTAATCAAACACCAATATAAAGGGGATGAAAAACTCTTTTAACAAAGCCTAAAATATACATGGTCTCATTTTTAAACAGCCGGTATAACCAGTGAGGAAAATGTGGAAAATTCTTTCTCTTCAAAACGAGAAACTGTGGAGCGCCACCACACAAGTCTAAATATTACACACACACACACACACACACACACACACACACACACACACACACACACAATTCTGACTCGATGAGATGCTTCCCCAAAACGGTTAAGTATTATACCAATTTTAATCCAAAAGCGCGCGCACATGTTCATGAATTAATTCAAAGCTTTCATACGATTAAAAGAAAATCGAGGACCACGTGACAGATGGCTCAGTCATGACCAAATTTGTTATCCTCGTGAAAGAAAGTTTGTTTATACTTACTTAGGATTTGATTAGCTTTAAGTAGATCTAATTCTATCGGTTTTGATTTGCAGGTCAAGTTTTCTTCGAACACACATATTTTATTTTTTAATTATATCCAATTTTCAAAACTCTAAAGCATGTCGATTGGTTTCTAAGTTGAGAAATCAAATTTTGTTTACCAGAAACATGTTGGCTTTCATGATTTGTACGCTAGAGAGATGTATGCTAAAACTGTTTTCGGTTTGTCCATTCCATTTATGACTAAGAAACTCCTTTTTGATCAAAATGTGTTTATATACTGGCATTAATCCCTATATAAAGGCACAATTAAATCGGGGATTTATTTAAAAGGAGTAAGTATTAATTAATGACATTGTTTTTAATTTTATTTATAGCAATCTATATTATTGGCAGCTTTGTAGACGATAACAATAAAGATACTCACTTGACTATCTTTTTTGAATTGTAATGCTTCCAATATATTATTTATTTATTTAAAAAAAGCGGAGTTCAGGTCAATTATGTTTTCTAACTTGTTCGTGAGCTATCACCTGTCGCCACTAGTCAGTCACACATCATTGGGAATCTCTCTCTAGTAGAAAAACTAATTGACACTAAATGTCAGAGCCTTGTAACATGGCCACGGTACATTGAATGTAGGGAACAGAGCAACTGACGGCAACACTTGTAAGGGGGATTCTTGCCGTGCCATGGCTGTTTAGCACCCACGATAAAGGGTCCCAAATGGCGTAGTAATAGTAGATATCTTCAATATAGTGTACGTGTCAAAGGTAGTTATTGTTGCAAAATAGGTAGAACATTAAATTTACAGCAATTTTACCCCTTGGAAAAAACAAAGAAAAAAAAACCCCCGGAGACTTTACGCAAATTTGCCTACTCATTTTTTCTTCTTTAACTCTGGAGTTTCTCTTTAGAAGAATTTCTCAGTAACCGAAGCAAATTGAAATAAACATGGAAAAAGGATGAGAAATGACTAAGTAATACGAAAGTTGATTCGACAGATGGAACACCCGGCCATGGGTAATTGTTAGACTAAGCCGTATTTACTGAGTTCAAACATTTGACAATTCATTTTTGCAAAACGCTGTGTAGTTTCATTGCATCCAAATATTTTGCATATATTATTGTCTTAATATATACATTAGCAATTGGTGGGAAAGGAAATAAATAAAAAAAAACAAAAACTGATTTGAGTTTCGTGACTTCTTGGAATCTGCAAAATATAAAGTTTAATTATAATAATTATAAATATATAAAGAAATAACAAGACATGTCATAAAAAATTAATAACATAACTTATAGGCCTTTTCAATAAGGGTTGTCTCCCCCTAGTAGGAACTCTTCAGTGCGTCTTTTGCTTCAACTTCCGTGGGCTACCCATTCGCTTGACTAATTCTTCTTTTCTCCCGCTAACATTCTGCCTATGCTGTCTCAGGTAAGATTTAAGTTCCGGGATTTTACACCTTTCCAAAGCGTCATCGTTTAAGTAGCTCATTGTAGCATTTAATCTAAATCGATAAACATAGCCCCCGGAAGTTTATTAAGTGATGACAGCGCCACCTATATAAGGGAAGTAAGTAACTTATTGGAAAGGCCTATATCTTAACGTTTCTTTACAAACATCATCAAAGCATACAATTTAAGGCGCTTGAATATATAACTAGATCTTTTCTGGTTAATTTTTGTATATCACATGATACCGCTCTAGTGGCCTAAGAAACGGAAGGTCGTGGGTTCGAACCCCGGCCGAGTCATACTAAAGACTTACAAAAATGGTAAAAACAGCTGCCTCGCTTGACGTTCAGCACTAAGGGGTTAGTGTTAGGACTGGTCGGCCTGGTGTCAGGATAATGTGAATGGGTGGGACATGTCTGCGGCATGATGCCCCAATGCGAGAGATCACTATAAACTGCCCCATTGTAGACATCGTAGCGATATGACTGAAAAAAAATGTTAAAGCTACGTTAACAATAAATCATAATCACAAACATACAAGCATGATACCATGTACGCCATTCTAGAGGCTTATTACACGTTATATAACTAAACCAATCAAAATGCTTATTAGAAATTGTTGGCCAAATGTTTTAAATTATTGAACGGAAATAGCACTATGTACACTGAAATGATAATGCATTTTTCGGGGCTTTTCTTCTTCATATGTAAATATTACTATTATTATAGCGGATAATTGAAAGATGTGCAATCTAAGTTATATATTACGAAACTACGATTTATACTGTAACTACAAATCTGAAATATCAAAGATTATAGCCTACATTAGACAAAACACTTTGCATCATCATTAATACAATTTGAAAAATAATGTGAGTAGGGAAATCAACCTTTTTAAAAGGGAGGACTATTTCTATCTAAACGTCAGCATTGTGATGCATGGTCCAAAATTTCGATTTCAACTAAAATGGGCTAATATCATTAGGGATATACAGTTGTAAGATTTTAGGATTGTATCGTTTAATGAAAAAACAGATTCAAAGAGGAAGAAAAAACGAATATTAATATATAAAATGTTAGCCAAATTGACTCACTTCCACCCCCAGCCCCACCTCATTTCCCACACGCTCTCTTTGTAATTTTTAAAATTCTATTACCAAGTTGGCTTTATCTTCTAATTCATGGATTCTTTGCCTTCTTAATAATATATTTGCAATTCTGTTATTTTGCAGAGGATGAAGATAATGAAGGTCGAGGTTCTGTTGAAGCAGATGACACTTTAGAAACGACGATGGAAAAGTGTACAGAATCGGACAGATGTGGCTCAGATAACACAGTATTAAAGATGGGCAAACAGAGACGAGCAAGAACTGCTTTCTCATATGAACAGCTAGTAGCGCTGGAAAACAAATTTAGGCAGACAAGATATCTATCTGTGTGTGAACGTTTAAACCTGGCACTTTCATTAAACCTGACTGAAACCCAAGTCAAGATCTGGTTTCAAAATCGAAGAACCAAATGGAAGAAGCAGAACCCAGGAGTTGATGTAAATAGTCCTACAGGATATCCTTCCACTGAAAGTGTGTCTTCCTTCTCCTATTCCTTACCATCCGGGTATTTGCACGGCGTGCATCCCTATCTACCCCAACATGGATTACTAGGGGTATATAACATCCTTAAGCAAAGAGCTGAGATTGCATCTCACATGCATCCAATGTTTCATCAACATTTTGCCCAGGCGACATAGTTCTCAATACATCCACATAGATTTTCTTCGAAAAAGTTTTCTATAATGAATATTTCAATTTATGGCTTTAAATGCACAATACGCGCAGTACGTGATCATTATTTATCAAACCTTTTTTGGTAACAGTTTAACTCCTCGCTTAAACAAGTGTAATACAAATTACCATTTTCACCAAAAAAGTTGCAAAGTGCTAACGAATACTTGCGAGAAGTCGCAAATTATTTAATATTAGACTGAAAATATTGATCAATGATTTGCATACATATTCTTGAATCACTAAGACATACAATAGCTCTGACTAGTAGAATGGAACAGATTGAATACACGAGGATAGGTTTCAAACAAAAACGTTAATGGTGATCGCTTGCTAAAATGTTGAAATATGTATCCTTTTAAAATGTATACAAGTGGCCAAGAATTTTATTAAAAAGTTAGTGTGCATTTTCTAGCTCTACTCGAATAGATATCCCCATGTAAGGGACATTATAAAGACAAGTATGACAAAAGAAACATAACGCTATTTGATTATACACACATTACTAAATTAATTAAATAGCATTTATTTAAAATTCATCAAAATATACACAGACTAAATATCATGGACTCTCAAATAATTAATGAATTCTCAAATAAGAGTGAGTTTTATTAAGTGATACATGTACTTAAAATATTGCACAGTTATTGAGATTATTTCGGTTTTCCGCATTTTGAAACACCGCTTAACCTATTTAGGGATATTGTAAATCGTTGAAGATTTCCTGAGGTTTCCCGATTTTTCATTATTATACACTTCGTTGACTATCATTTTCATTAACGTGATTGTGACTGCAATTATTAAAATTGTAAACGTTTTTATTTTCATTTTTAAAGAAGAGACAGAAGTTGCAACCATATCCACAAAATATCTATGTAAAAAGTTGTCACATCAAAGACGTCATAATGCAATGATCAAGTCATTTCGTATGCACCGTAAGCGTTAACTTTACAAAAGAAGATTACCTTAAATAATCCATTTTCTTAATTTAACTTTTAATATTATTTTCATTCGCAGAAAATAAAAACATAATGTACAATCAAAGGTTGTTCCGTGTTATCTTCTTTTAAGAAATACGAAATATTTGGAATTTTGTATTTATTATTTTCTCCTCGATGAAAAAAAACAAAACATCTCAAGCTATTGATAAAATCTGCCTTTCTGTGAGTGAGAAATTAAATTTTTCTTATATGTTCTCTAGAATAATATAAATCAATCATCCACAAAATGACAACAAGCCACAAAGAACTCATTAAGCATTCATACGTTTCTTGATACAGTTTTTTTTTTCACTCTATGTAGCCATATTTATACCTTTAAATAAACGTCTCTCGCTGCTGCTCCGGTGGCCTAGTGGTTAGAGCGTGCGTCTCGGATGCGGGAGGTTGTGGGTTCGAACCCGGTCGAGTCATACCAAGACTTAATTTCAGAAAACGGTATTAACAGCTTCCTATACTGGCGCTCAGTATTAAGAGGCTGGTGTATGGATAAGTTTGACTAAGTGGGACATGATGCTACAGTGATAAAAGTCCAAATAACACACACACACACACACACACACACACACACACACACACTATTCTATAAGAATCGCTGTGTAAATGTCACATATACAGGACAGCTGCAGAAGTGTGACGAAGGACACGTATCTATCTATCTATCTATCTATCTATCTATCTATCTATCTATCTATCTATCTATCTATCTGTCTGTCTGTCTGTCTGCCTGCCTGCCTGTCTGTCTGTCTGTCTATCTATCTATCATTACCATTCCATGTTTGAGTACCGCAATACTACTCTACCCCACTGCTCCACTAAACTACTGTTTAAATAAATTAATTAACTCTCCTACTCTACTCCACATTCAACCGCTCCAAACCCACTACTCAACTCCATGATTATATGTTTGAATACAGTATCTACTCACTCCTCTGCCCGTGAACTAATCCAATCCAAACCCACAACTTAACTCCACCATTCCATGTTTGAATACAGTATTTACTCACTCCTCTGCCCCTAAAAGTGACCACTCCAACCCCACTACTCAACTCCTCCAATTCATTTCTGAAATCAGTATTTCTATACTCTAAGTACATCTCTATCTGTTAGTACCGTATTTACTCTATGTATCACCACTTAACTGTACCCTTCCATGTTTGAGTTCCGCGATACTACTCTACCCACTACTCCGTTAAACTATGCTACTACACCCCACTGTTTGAATACAGTATTTACTCTCCAACTCTGCTCCACACTGAACCACACCAACCCCACTATTCAACTCCACCATTCCATGTTTGAATACGGTATTTACTCTACTCCTCTGCCCCTGAAAGTGACCACTCCAAACCAGAGGCGTAGCTAGAGTGTTTGGAGCCCGGGGACAAGATTATTTTTAGGCCCCCCCCCCCCCTTCAACTCTGAAACAGCAAATATTTCATATACAACCTATTTCAAAGCCCATTTTGGCGCCCCCACTAGTCTCGCGCCTGGGAACATATGTGTCCTCTGCCCTCCCCCCAAGCTACGCCTCTGCTCCAACAAACCCACTACTGAACTCCACCATTCCCTATTTGAATATATTATTTACTCTACTACTCTGCCCCTGAACTCGACCACTCCAACCCCACAACTCAACACCCCTATTCCATTTTTGAATATGGTATTTACTCTACTACTATGCACCTGGACTCGATCACTCAAACCAAACAACTCAGCTCCACCATTCTTTATTTGAAATCAATATTTACTATACTACTCTGCCCCTGAACTCGAAAACTCAACCCCAATACACAGTATCATTTTTCCATCTTAGTACCGTAGTGACTGTACATTCCCACCATTTTACTCTATTTAATTCCAATGCGGTACTAAACTTCATTACTTAAATCCACCACGCCATAACAGAGTACCTACCACACACAATACTATTCTACTCCACTATTACATCCTTGAGAACAGTATTTACTCTTCTGCTTTACCCTACTAAACCACTCCTTCGGACTACTCAACTGTACTACTCTTTTCCATCACTCTCTTCACTCCACTCCACTACTCCACTCCAAAACCTCAACTCACATCAAGCCATTATGTGTTGGAATAATGTCCTTGCACTGCTATTTTTCACATCAACTCTACATTATCACAACTCACATGAACTTGTGAAGTTTGCACACGTCCTGACTGCAACATTATATGTTTGAATGATGCATTTGCTCTTCACGACAACTCCACGCCAACACACCATTCAACCCACTGATCTATTCTACCATTCATTGCTTCGGTACCGTACTTATCTACATATATTAAGACGTATTTGGGTCTAGGCTATTCGCATTTATGTTCTCGTCGTACTTGAACAATGACAACACACAGCAAAGGCAAGTTACAATTGTTAGAAAGAGTAAAATAGCTGGGTACAAATGTTAGTATTATTTATACTTTCTATATGTATGTGAAATATAAATAAAGCTGTACTTTAGAGAATGCTCGGTTTTACGTGAAATCCAGACATGAAAGACGTGATCCCTGTTGACGCATATTTCTTGTACGTATTGCAAAAGTTTATTGTTCATTTTTATTCATGGGAAACATTAACGTACACATTTCTGAAACTCTGATTCGTGTTGTTTCTTTTTTTCTAACTAACCTTGAAACATAATTTGCAACTGGCGTGTCTAAAAACAACTTTTCTAGCTGGGACACTGCTTTGGTGTGCTTTGAAGAAATTATCTTTTGCTGTAACATGAACAAGGCATGAAATAGGCAAGCGACGGCACTTAGTGTTTGTCAATCTTACTAATGGGCCGACTAAATCACAATTATTTAGGAGCGTCGAAAGCAGGAAGAGTCCTTAATTTTGACAAAGCCATTGATCATTTTCAACTACTTACACGTGCTGTGAACAAATGAATTAACGCGGATGAATTCACTCGCAAATAGGAAAAGCGTCTCGGGTTGTTTATGATACGGGTTTTCTCTCTTTAGTCCGATGGAGGTTAATGAAACGCAGCCATATTTTTTATAAACCCAATTATCCGGCGTGACCTGTAGAAGGAATGCATCTAGATTTGAAGCTTGCATGAAATTGACTATTCTTATATGAATGTTTTGCTGATGTCTTTCATATGCAACTTTCTAAGGGTTGAATTCCATATGTTACAAATAATCATTATGTCGCATAGAATGAGTTCATCGTTGCAATTCAATAACTATTCCTTTGCTCACATTAATAAGTATATGCGTCACACTTTTGCAGATTTAACTTATTCCTTGACTGTGATACAAGTATACACATCGATATATGTATATCAAAGCAAGCATCTGGAAAATGCGGTATTTAATATTTTGAAACAGGGATTAGTTTTGGGTTTCTTTACTTATATTTATCTTTTAGAGAACAAATATTTGATCAAAAACGTCCATAATCTGGGCGAATGTCGTACTTTATCCACCGAGTTAAGACACACTTTAAATTCCATAAGTATATTTTAGATTCATTTAAACATGTATGGGTTTGTCAGATTGTTTCTTTGCTCTAGTCTTCCTACCGTGTAACGTTTTGTCGTTGTTGAGACTCAAGTTGTGAACAAAACTTGGTTTCCATGAAATGTATCGAATAACTAGTGTAATATAGTCATAAAATAAGTTAGGTGATAAATTTGCAAAACAAGAGCCGTGGCAACTATCCTCCAAGAATCATTGCAAATAAACATGTCATACGCCACGAATAAAAGAGTCTAGAAGAAAATATAAGAATTGGAAGTTTCATTTAATTTCAAACCCTGTTCTCTGATGAATTTTAAATGCATACCAAACAATTTTTTTTCTCCAATGGTAAGGCTACTTAAGTTATATGCAAGCTTTATACTACGTCGCCTTAAAAATACCACGACTTGCGTTAAGGTATAATAAAATTAGTTTTAAATTTGCATTCAGGTGATTAGATCTCTTAAAGCATGAACATTTGACACACAAGAAAATGTATTTTCATGCAATAAGTTTAGTGAGATTTAATTTTTAACTTACAGTGGCGTCACTTGGGTTGGTGTCGCCCAGTGCGGTAACTCATGGCGTCACTCTCAGATAATTCATGGTGTCACCCCCATGGACCACCTTCCGAAACAGACAATACAGAATCCTTAGTAATGTCATTTTGGTGTCACCCCTTCTGACGGTATCACCCAGTGCGGTCCGTACCCCCGCACCTACCCCAGTAACGAAATTGTAATCTCTCAATGATTGTATTTGAAACTCTGTACATTATCACGGAGGAATGGCGATCATACAGGGTCTTACAGTGCGGATGCGTTTACAGGGCGCAAAAAGAAGGTTTTGAATAGTAGAGCTCACACTCTTACACGTGCTTTGTAAAACATTTACTGAAAAGAGGTACTTTAGAAAAAGTGTCTTTTACAGTAAAACATTTAGAACAAAATTTGTTGCGAACGTCTTTTTTTTAAAAAAAGGAGACTAATCAAAACAAAACGGGTTATTAATAGGATTTTTAGTGGTGTATAACAAACACAAATGTAGTTAAAACCTGATGAGAAACATATGCAACTAATTTGAATTTCATACAGAAACATATGTAATTAATTTTCCTTTCACTAAAACAGTACTTATAGAAACAATTAATTTCCCTTTCTCTACACTAGTACATAATAGAAAAGAAATATATATATATATATATATATATATATATATATATATATATATATATATATATATATATATATATATTATATATATATATATATATATATATATATATATATATATATATATACATATCTATCTCTCTCTCTCTCTCTCTCTCTCTCTCTCTCTCTCTCTCTCCATATATATATATATATATATATATATATATATATATATATATATATATATATATTGATTCCTCTTTACAACACCAAAACTAAATTCATAAGGAAAACATATGTAATAAGATCGTCCACTTCAGATGTGAGAGGTCGCGGTTCGGACCCCGGCAGAGTCATACCAGAGACATAAAAATGGCACTAGTAGCTGCCTCGATTATCGCTCATCATAAGAGGTTAGTGTTAGGACTGGTCGACCTGGTGTCAGGATAATGTGACTGGGTGGGACATCATTCTATATATCTGCGGCATGATGCCCCAGTGCTATACATAACCATAAAGTGTCACACTGCAGGTATCGTAGCGATATGACTTAAAAATTGTTAAAGATACTTTAAAATAAAAATCACAGAAAAACACCCATTTGATAACGGATAGTTCTTGCAAGGGAGATAACCATAAAAACGCATATAACGTTATGTGGGAAACATTTATTGAATCGCTTCATCGTGTTCTTAACACGCTTTACATTTAAATGATAAATCTAATTATTGGTTTATGAAGAAGACACAATGTCGGTCTAATTCTCTTTAACCCAGTTTAAAAGAGAAACGATTTTATTTATCGTTGAAGTGTTCGTGAAAATATGTAGAATTTGTTTAAATTATTGAAAATGTTTTCCAGTATAAAATTGTGCGAATCAAATATGTTACGTGCTTAGGTTCGAATAAACAGTAACATAGAAAGAGTGAAAATAACAAGCTTGTAAAATCTAATAAACAATTTATTGAGCACAATTCCAATGATGCAGACTTACTGACCGAAACCAAAGCACTTTTTCCAAAACATTCTTTTCTACCAAATATTGGACCAAAATCTTTTTGATATCTTGTTTCGTTAAAGAAGCCTTGACTTCAGAAAGATCATATTTTCTGGCAAGTTGAATTAACTCATCTTTATTGAAAAGATCTAATTGCTCATGAGTAGAAGTAGAAAGAAATATTTCTACTTTAGATGTCATTTTAATACAAGCCTGTCAATCTCATTAAAGATTTAAAAAATTTAAAAAACTAGTCGTATTCAAATTTAAAACAAAAGTTTTCTGAAAAAGTTTCTAGGCTCGAATAAACAGTGACATAGAAAGAGTGAAAATAACAAGCTTGTAAAACTTAATAAACAATTTATTGAACACAAATATTTTCCAGAAAAGAAAAATAAACTTACGGTTTTAAGAATCAATTCCAAAATTGATCCAAAAATAATTTAAAATATTATCCACTAGAGAAATTGCAAAAGTCCTGGTAATAAAATGTCCAAATAATTCTAAGTTCGAATTCCAGCAAAGTATCCAATCTGGAAGACGATGTCACTTGATGAAGTCAGTTCTTGTTAATAAAATTCTATGAGTACAATTCTTTTCCAGATAAATAACAAAATGAATCCACTTGAATCTAAGCGAATTGACATAATTTCCAGTACAAGGTAATTTAAAATAAATCAAAAAGACACAGCTTAATATTCTAAAAGCCCAAGTTCTACTGAATAGCTCGCTCCAAAACATAGTTTATATACCTGTTTTTACGTAAACAAGAAAGAGGTCACATGATCTTCTAGAAACTCTTAGAACAAATTTACGTTCAAAAACTCAAGTACCCACCATATGACCCAACTAAAATAGAAAGATGTGTATACAAAGCTCCATAATGTCCTTGGAACCAACTAATCATTTTAAAAGCTTGTTTACAACTCTGAAGCCAGGTCAGAAATGAGGACAACACCTGGTGTTTATTTTGTAAAGTACAGGACACCCCCCCCCCCCCCCAATGAACAAATCTTAAACTTAAAATGCCATTTTTGAATCTAACAAACAAACAAGAAAAATAAATATAAATGACTTGTATCAAATATACGTAACAAATAAAACACATTTACACCTCCAATTTATCACTTTTTTATGCGAAGTATTTTGAAAAAAGAGAGGAAAACAGTTCGGATCAGATGATATAAGTCATATACGTGCCATTTCCCTCCTTTTTAATAAAAGTGTTTTTCTTTTTCTTTTGTGATTAAGACTTTGTTCTTCAGAAACTTTTTCAATGGTCAATTAATTGTGATTAAAGAATTCATTTAAATATATTTCAAATTATTTATTTAAAAAATTGCAAAATGATACTTTACGGCTAATGAGCAGACAAAAAGATGTACGTGCAATGACATCAATTGTCTAATATGCACATGAACCGTGAGAAAAAGCACAATATGAATAATATATTTTTTTCCACGGGTGACGGGATTAAAATTGCTAAAAAGAATAAAAATGGAGAAAGTCTGGGAAATGGCCGATATCAGAGTGGGATTAAAAATAATGCAGACCAGTCTTAACACTAACCTCTTAATACTGAGCACCAAGTGAGGCAGCTGTTAGTACTATTTTTGTAAGTCTTTGGTATGACTCGGCCGGGGATCGAACCCACGACAATCTGAGGCGGACGCTCTAACCATGAGGCAACATGAGCGGTATACTGTCATATTTGTCATCCTTCTATAAGATATAATGGAGTAGATGAATTAAATGGTAAAAGCATGTGTTATTAAAACAATAGCATAATGAGTACAAACTTATTTTGGAAGCTATTGGAACTTGTATCAAAGCTATTGGAACTATTATCAAAGCTATTGAAATGTGTTATCAAAGCTTGTGGAAGTGTTATCGAAGCTATTGGACGTACATCATTTGTTTCTCTGTGGTGCAGTCCTATTTGAAATGACAATATTTGACACGAATGATCAATGGATATTGTTTTCTAAGGGACCTAAATAGCACTTTGCATTAAAGTCTATCGGTGCATAACACATCAAAAAGACTGTACTTCCTTCAGAATCCGACTGGAATTTTAAGATTATTTGGAATTTAATTCTCAATATTGTAAATACTCAGCTTATAAATTAACGTAAACATGTTAAATTGAATTTTAATTAAAGATACACTTTTGAAACTGACTTTAAAATTTTCAAGAATCGAAAATTATCCTAAGCGACAAAGTATTTATAGAAAATGGTAATTGCGACAAAGGTCAAATTGATGACTATAATCTTGTTTATCGCCTTCACATCTTGAAACAGAAACAGTCTTATTGTTTATTTAAAAAATATTTTTGTTGCATTTATTTGCTCAAATTATTATTTACTGGACTTCCAGTGCTCAATAACATTCTTGGACAGAAACACTTATGTGGAGATACAGTGAATTACAATAAGGATACATTATATTCCGACACTGCACGTATGAATTTCTGTGTTCATATTCTGACACTGTACGTATGAATTTCTGTGTTCATATTCTGACACTGTACGTATGAATTGCTGATACTATATATCCTGAATCTTCTTCATCGTCGCATAACATGTCCTCACCTTTAAGAAGATTACAAGTTTGAAGTAATTAAAATTTTTACTTTTCAGGGCAAAGGATAAACTAATGTACCGCAAATCTTCACATTTGAGGGATCATATATTAGTGTAGATTAAAACTGAAATGGAAGGCTAACACCTTTCATCAGTGTTAATGCCAGAAAATGAAGTTAACTAATGTCATTAATTGCGCAAGTACTGACGAAAATAGCTAATTGCACCACTGTAATTGACAAATAAAGTTGCAATGGGGCTCAGGTGGTAGAGATGGCTCGTATTTGTCTCTCATTAAAGTTTTATGAACCAAGGACGACAAGTTAATTGCTTAAGCTAAAACTAATTACTTAACACTCTCGGTGTGTTGCTGAGGTGTAAGACATTGGTGGACAGTTAAGTTTATGACCGAGTTCGCACTCCATGACATAATTTCCGGCGCGGGCAAACTAATTTATTCAAAGCACACATAATGTGTCCATATTATTTTGTCAAGACACATGCGTTGCCACCTCATCGTCAAATACGGTTATTTAGTTTTGTGTAAGATGTGATGTGATTTGTATTTTAAGCGTAGCTTTTATGATATTCGTAACGATGTCTGCAATTCGGGAATTAATAGTGGTGTCTAACACTGGGGCATCATGCCGCAGACATGCACCACGATGTTCCACCCAGTCACACTATCCTGACATCAGGCCGATCAGTCCTAACATTAACCTCTTAATGCGGACCGCCACGCGAGGTAGCTGTTAGTACTGTTACACGCACAGGGGTATTCACTTGACCGAGCGGTGTCAAAACCCTGGCGCGAGTCACGCTGGAAGTCATATGTTTTCCCCAAATTTCCAAAGACTTCCATACAACTTGAGTTGTAAAATGGAAAGAAAGACGTGTCTGCTATAACTAATAATCTTTGCTGTAATCAATGGGCGACCCAGAGGAGACAACTTGCCCAAGAGTCCATTAACCGCACCTTAGCATGGTTTTTCTCCATTATCATCCGATTTCCGTACCGATAGCTTGTCATGCCATAGAAATTCCACTAGTATTCCCTTACTAACTGGGAAATATTTAACTGCGCGACCCTAGGCCAGTCAATCCACAGAATTTCCGGCGTATCACGCTTATATACATACGCCCATTTTCCACTATGGCCACATAAACGGTACCTACCAAGTTCCAACTTATTGATTCCATTCTATAATTTACTGATTTCCAACCATAAATGCTGCCTTTTCAATCACAATACTTGTATACACCGCTGAATTTTAATATGGACTATGTTACTGAAAGGGACAGTCATTCGGCTTGTATCCAAATTCACTACTAACGACCCCAGCATGGTTCAAATTCACTAACACTCCTCTCTGTGATGTTTGCTCCTACTAACTGGCTAACTATTTCGGGCTAGTACGTCCAAATTTATTACAGTACCATTTTTATAAGTCTTTGGTATGACTAGGCCTGGTGATCGGTCCCTTCGACCCCCTCTGTCATAGGCGGACACTCTAAACACTAGGTCACAGGAGCGGTCAATTATGTGGAAGAGGCTTCTTTTATGCATTGACATTATCTGAAGATAGAAAATTGCTCTGTAACATTTCCTCACTGTATATTGCTTTTATGCTTCTTAGAAAGTTATGTTAGTTGATGTATCCTGCTATTACACATTGGTTGTTTTGATTTTTTTAAAAATATCGCCACACATGCAAAGTTACTGGCAAAAACTCACTCATGCCCACGTTGGCAGAGCCAAGACTCGAACCTTTGCGGACAGATGTGAGATCTAAGTGGTATGTAAATGTGAGATCTAAGTGATATGTAAATGTGAGATCTAAGTGATATGTAAATGTGAGATGTAAGTAATATGTAAATGTGAGATCTAAGTAATATGTAAATGTAAACCCCTTAGACCACTGGGTCGCGTCTTACAGAATGTACAATTCAACCTTCCCACCAAGACTAAGGAGTTTATATATGCGTTGCCACCTCATCGTCAAATACGGTTATTTAGTTCCTACTTGTTTCATTGCCAGTTTTTGGTCAATGTCCTGTACGTTTTAAGTGCTGCATATATTGCCTGGTCACTCCGACCCAAATGTTACTTGTTCTACTGATCAGTGCTAACAAACTACGTAGATCCATGTCAACTGCCGCTTTATGTGAAGACAGGTCTGGATCTATGCAGTTAGAACCGACTTACGAGCGAGAATACATGATAAGCAGCTTGTTATGATGTCACATAGAAGAGATGACTCTCGGTGACTTTCTTTTCTCCATAATATCTCCAAGTATTTTTGTTATATAAAGTTTTCCTACCAATTATCTTGCATTTTGGTTATACATTTTTCATTATAAGATTTGTTTGATCTGCAGCATTCTTCAAGCTGATTCCCAGCATTGCATATTTAAACTTAAAAAAGTATATCACAAAATATGCAAAAAATCTATCTCATAAATGACGGATGTGTCTGAAATATTATTTTGCAACTTGTCAAATTAGTTGAAATGTTCTTATCGATATAACAGACATGTATACAGTAAAAATGAAAATGGTTTTGTTTCTTTCTTTAGTGCCAACACAATCGGAGTAAAGTTGCCTTGCCTTAGAAAACATAACGATAGATGGCCTCGGCTGATCCGAGGGTTGGATTCGAACCCACATCCTTTCAATTTCATGTCTGGTATCAATGAATAGCCGGGTCTCTAAAATCTTAAATGGTGCGAGCAACTATATCAGTCTAAGCATACATACACTTGCTTGAAGACAAAAATGTTAGCATAGTGTTGGACTGGTATCGTCCGTTTTAAAAAGTAACCATAACCGATTCTGGTATTCGATAACATGCATTCTAAGTTGTTACTTATGTTTATGAACGAAAGGAAGAAAAACGATTTTCTTGTATTATGGTCGTTCATTTCACTCCCAAATGTTTGCCAACAATAAAAGTTGAACGTGTCCCGGCATGAATCATTTCTTAAAAATAATAAGACCTTTATGAAGACTATAATGTTTTTTGAATACCCTGGAGATGGTTACTAGTTGTTTGGTGGTATGTCAATATGGTGACTGCGTCAAGGATTGTTTGTTAACGCCAATGCAGCTTAGAGTAAGTAAGTAAGTAAGTAAGTAAGTAGTACTACTACTACTACTACTACTACTACTACTACTACTACTACTACTACTACTACTAATAATAATAATAATATCAACAACATCATCATCATCAACAACAACAATTTTAGCGGATTTAATGTTTCACCATCCCCAATGCAAACGGCTTTTACTGTATATTGCAGTCACACATCTTACTCTTCCATCTTGACAGTTAGTACTCACCTCCAAGCCAGGACACATAATGCAACTTAAGTTACAGGTAATACATACTGAGTCTGCGGTATAGCTCTTAAGTTCATGGCAAGGCACTTAATGTATAGTTTCTGTTCGTGCTGCAGTATGACATTTAAGTTATAAATGCTTCGTGCAGGGGCTGCAGTATGACATTTAAGTTATACATGCTTCGTGCAGGGGCTGCAGTATGACATTTAAGTTATACATGCTTCGTGCAGGGGTCGCAGTATAGCACTTACGCATTGAAAGGGTTAGTTGTTTTACTCTATTCATAGTGGGCACATTTAAACAGCTGTTATTAGTAAAATGTACCTTATTCTTGTAACTAACTTCACAAGAGTCTACTGAATTATATAATAATCTAATTTTTAAAAAACATAATTAATAATAATAACAATAACATTATTATTATTATTATTATTATTATTATTATTATTATTATTATTATTATTATTAGTATTATTATTATTATTATTGGTGTTGTTGTTGATGTTGTTGTCGTTGTAGGTTGTTCCAATGAAAATTGGAGTGACGGTTTATCTTGTGTGCACTGTTGAAACTTTGTAAATAATAATAATAATAATAATAATAATAATAATAATAATAATAATAATAATAATAATTATATTAATGAGGACTTTGTATAGCGCCTAATCTTTAGAAGTTAAGAAGGATTTACAACATCTATAATAATATGACTACAGAAAACAAAAACAAACACCATGAAATTAGAAAGCAGAAAAAAGCTTAAAATATTTAAGGTAGGAAACATTATTAGGTCTTTAAGCTTGTTCTTGCAGTCGAAAAGGGTGCTCCATCTTGAAACGGATCACCGTCTCTTCGGGTCTAATTTCAATGGGAAATTCATTTAACGTTGCTGGCCCTGTATGCAAAAGAGTGTTGTCCATATGACTTCGTTTTCATAGTGGAAATAATTAGTATACGATTGTCAGAAGAGGAGCGTAAGTATTTTGCTGATGAGTACACATGGGTGACGCCAGATAGGAATGTTGGACGGGAGTCCGTCAATGAAACGAAGAACAGAGAATACATTTTGTGTTTGATTCTGAATCGAATGGATAGCCAGTGTGGGGTACAGAGCAGCGGGCAGGTGTGCTCTGATCGTGGTATTCTATGGATGATCCGAACAGCTGTGTTTTGAACTTTTTGACGTATCTGGAGTAGATATTGAGACGAACCAGACAGAATTGAGTTACAACAGTCCAGTCTTAAAAGTACTAATGAACATACAAGTGTTTTATTGGCATCAACTGTCGATAGTTGCAAATGGAGCTGATGCGTCTCAGCTCAATATACGCAGCCTTGTACGTGTTCATCACATGTTGGTACAATGTGAGAGTACTGTCTATAGTAACATCTAGATTTCGTACTGACTGTGTGAATTTAATGTTGGTGTTGCTGATATTTATTATCTGAGGGAAAGGATGTGAATGAGAACGTCTTTGCGTTGTGATTAGAATGACCTCAGTTTTATCATCATTCAGCTGCAGTTTGTTACATCATCCATGATTTCACTTCAGAAATGCACTTCTCTAATCCTTGGATGATATAATCAACTTCAGTTGGGTGGCTAGACTTGTATATTTGGGTGACATCAGCGTACAATTGGCGAGACACTGGGTTATGATCAATGACGCTTGAGAGCGGCTCAGTATAAATAATAAAGAGAACAGGTCCAAGAACAGCCCCTAGGTCAACTGGGCGGGACTGTATTCCATTTGCAGATATAATTTGTGTCCTGTTGACTAAGTAGGACTTGAACCACAGTAAGGCTTTATTGTGAATGCCAAATACATGCTGGAGATGGTGAAGTAATATATCATGGTATATTGCGTCAAATGCTGCATATAAATCAAGGAGGGTGAGGACTGTATTCTTTCCGCTATCCAAAGCAGGTTTAATGTCATTAACTACTTTCAGAAGAGTAGTTTCAGTACTGTGGCAAAGGCTTTTGATATGAATGGGAGATTAGAAACTGTGAGGTAATTCTTTGAATCGTGATGGCCGAGTGTTGGTTTCTTCAGCAGAGGCTTTACAATGGTAGTTTTGAAAAATGATGGGAATTACCCAGATGAGAGAGAGAGAGAGAGAGAGAGAGAGAGAGAGAGAGAGAGAGAGAGAGGTATTAATAACATCAGTTAGTGAAGGCAATAATGGATCTAAGCACTCAAGCAACAGTGTAGTAATGTTGGAATTAGATGAAGTTCACATGACTTTGTGATGTATTCTTCATAAATGACGATTGTCCGTACTAAATCCATAGAGACAGGTTCAAAATGCTGCTAACGGTTGTCGCTGAAATTCTGTATCATAACTTTATGGTAACGACGAGTGAATTGCAATTGTGTTGTCAAGCTTATCTCTAATGGTTTGTACCTTGTCATGGAAGAAATTTGCAAACGTGTCCGGAAGATCTACTGGAGAGAAGTGTCGTACATTTGTTCTTTGACATTAGTTTGTTAGTTATCTCTAAGAACTCTTTGCAGCTGGAACACTCCGTGATCTTAGTACTGTAGTGGGATAATTTGGCTAAATGGACTATGCTTGTGACGTTCTTCTTAGCGGCTTCATAGATTAGTTTATGAATAGTGAGTCTGGAGGAAAGCCAAATCCTCTCCGCTTTACGGCAGTCTCTTTTTGCATCGTGAAGCTGGTCCCTAACACTGCTATAACACAGATAGCACTTTTGAATTGATACTCTGCACTTAGTGGATGGGGAGTGCTTTTCAATCAATGAACGCAGGCAGTTATTGAGTTGTTCTGCTTTTGGAGGTAAGCAAGTTGTTAGGTTTGCTTGGATGTCATGTATTAGTTTGGTTTTATTTATCATATGGATGTTTCTCTTAGTAGCAAGTACAGGTGGAGCGTTAGGGGCTGATACGTCCCAATGGCAAATATTGCAGACGTGATCTGATGCATGTTCGTGGGATACAAGAGTGGACCGTAGAATATTACCAGGAGGTTTATGAAGAATCCAGTCTACAATTTGACCATGTTTATAGGTGTGTTGGTGAACTAACTGTTTAATGTTGAAAACATGAATGGAATCTATACGTTTTGATATGTATGAGTTTCCAGGACAGTCGAAGTGAAAGTTGAAATCTCCAAGAATAATTATGTTGCCACCTATTGAATTTCCATACTCCAGGAGATTTGGAAACTTCTCCAAGAAGAGAAACTCCGTCAGACTGTTTTTTCTACTAGGAGAATGGTGGCAGAGGCTGGCCATTTTTCCATTCTGAGTATTGTTTTGGACTAGTTCAAACGATGTGTGGCAGAAATTGAAGGTTGTGTTGTATTTAATACATTTTATCATGGATTCCTTGTTATGACCACAATTTCACCTCCACGATAGTGGCGGGGGAACGACTTGGTGGAATAACCGGTGGGTGTTAGCTCCACGCACTTGGGCACATCGTCTGATGTTTTTTCGCCATGTTTCTGTCAGGAAGAAGACGTCGATATTCTGATCGTTGATTAAATTAACTATTTCTGTGCGTTTTTTCTGTGGTCCTACTGATTTTGATTGGGCATTGAATAAATACAATACGCAGTGGTATCTCTGAGAGAGTTGACACAACGGGTGACGATTTAATAGATTATTATTATTATTATTATTATTATTATTATTATTATTATTATTATTATTATTATTATTATTATATTTACAAAGTTTCAACAGTGCATAGAGGCATAAACAGTCACTCTTTGCTCTCCATCACTCCAATTTCCATTGGAACAGCACACAACAGTGTTTCAAAACAATTATTGTAATTCCCCCCACCCCCAACCCGCCCGGACAACATGCAAAAGTTTTCACTTCGATAAAACTAAAACATTAATGAAGTTTACTGAATACTATTTCCAATGGTTGTCCGAAATCAATGATGCATTAACTAATAAGGTAAATTACATCATTATTTATAACTCTCTAAAGAATCTTTTGACCCCAGTTTTTGTTCTGACTACATGGTCTTAAATCATGTAATAGAAAGGAAGTGAAACCATCAGTTATAGTAAACAATTATAGTAAACAATTATAGTAAAGTGGATAAATGATATATTTCTCCTAGTTACAGAGTGAAGATTTGAGAGGATAGTAACGTATTGTGAATTACATCCCAAACAATCCTAAATGTCATGTCACATGTCCAAAAATAAAGAGTGTTTTGACTGAATTGCAATAGTCTCGAATGTTTGAATGTCTTGTTTATATCATTGATATACGATAATTAGGAATGTCTTTGAATGAATCCTCAATAATTCTGAAGACACTGTGTCCATCATGTCAATGTGCACATTGTAATTATTGAAATACAATAATAAAACATTCCTATCAAGTTGTGAACACAACTGTAAACTCTGATAATATACTCCACAAAGACTGATATAAAAACAAGAATGAACATGTGTTTATCATCTCTCTCTCTCTCTCTCTCTCTCTCTCTCTCTCTCTCTCTCTCTCTCTCTCTCTCTCTCTCTCTCTCTCTCTCTCTCTCTCTCTCCCTGCGATGTGATAGATTTTCCAGAAAGCTAATGGAAATCTTCAATAGAGCGATGTTGACAGTCTGTAGAGATCACACCAGTTTGTTGATGAAGTCATTATCCTTATAAGGAGAAAAGCTTCAGATTAGCTTTCTGTATTTGTTGTGTATATAGTTGAAAAGTTAAATATATGGTCAAATATAAATACTACTATACACATAAGCTTTCACTTAGGTATCTTCAGTTTTTATTCATTTGTATGATATATGATGTTAAACAAAAGTTGCGAGGAGAAAGAAAACAAAAAACAAACAAAATGCTAAATTCCTTTGGATGAGAAACACAATAATCTTCTGTTATCAGAGTAAGCCATTACTATTTGAATTTGTTTTAAAAGAATGAAGTTTTATATGCAAATACCGTACAGTTTAAAAGTGTCCAATCGATAAGACAAACAAAAGGCTGTTTGAGTAGTTCCTGCTTGTCCGTATAAATCTGCAAACAACCAAGAAGTAAATACTCATATCTGATCGTGGCACGGATAGTTTCCATGTCATGTGACTTGGACAGACGACTCTAGATCGTCGATAAATGAATCAGTCTGTAAATCATGATCCATTTAAAGCCACCATCTTTGAAACAGATGAGAAATTAACCTCGTTTCTTAGAAAACACACTTGTCTGTTTTGTGAACTGTGACAACATTTTTATTATTTAACATCATTCATGCGTAAAATAAAATATATTAACAAATTTAAAAACCTTATCCAACCAGGTGCTTGGCATGGGTAATTTTATATATGCTTTATTGCCGGTTTTGTTTCTCATTGTTATTAATATGCAAATCATTTCTAACTGAAGCTGATGTTATCACTAGAAAACCTACATCTGGTTGGTGTTTCAACGGTAAAAAATATAACTTCGCCAGTGAAATCCCATTAATATATAATACAATAAGGTACAACTTTTTTGTCCTTCTGAAAAAAGTAAATAAAAAAGCAATGCTTGTCTGTGTAGTTTGCAATGTCACATATCATCCTAATAGTTTTAAGTGATTTCTTCCTGACCCATGAAATTGGAAGCAATTTTCAATTTACGCTAATCTGAAGATAAATGAAGCATGGCAAGGGAGTCTGAGGGAATATATTAATGCGCAAAACATCTTCCCGCATTGACACAATAGGCTTTCGAAAGGCGGCCGGCCAATACACCTAACAAGCCGGTAAAATACACTGATGGCCGGGGATAATGGAGCGAAACGAAAACCATTTACTTCAGCATGTTTGCTACTTTTCTTGAGAAATGAGGTTATTCATCATAAAAGACGGATGAAAGGGTTGACTCATATCTGAAGGAAGGTATTTTTGGCACTTTGATTTTTGTTCTGAGCCGAAAGAGTCAAGATAAATATAAAAAATTTCGAAAAGAGAAAGATTTTAAAATATAAGTTTGCTAAGAGTACTCGTTTGCTGCCGTTAATTTCATTTTTTTTTCTTTAACATCTATTCATTTGTTAAGAAGAATTACCTCCACGTCCCAACAAAAGCGTGTATCAAACTACATAGTTATCGATTATTTCAAAAATGAACTTATAATAAACTTAACTTTTAACAACTATTCTCTTTATCGTCTGCTCATACTGTAATATTGTATTAGCCTTGTATGTGGGGAAAAAATGTCTAATTTTATTGGATAATGTTTACAATTACATTAGTCCCCAGTTTTACATGCTGAAATACAAGCTGATCTGAACATTAGTCCACAGTCTTACATGCTGAAATACAAGCTGATCTGAACATTAGTCCCCAGTCTTACATGCTGAAATACAAGCTGATCTGAACATTAGTCCCCAGTCTTATATGCTGAAATACAAGCTGATCTGAACATTAGTCCCCAGTCTTACATGCTGAAATACAAGCTGATCTGAACATTAGTCCCCAGTTTTACATGCTGAAATACAAGCTGATCTGAACATTAGTCCCCAGTCTTACATGCTGAAATACAAGCTGATCTGAACATTAGTCCCCAGTCTTATATACTTAAATACAAGTTGATCTGAACATTAGTCCCCAGCCTTACAAGCTGAACTACCAGCTGATCCACAGATGGCGATATCCATAATTCCATACAAAGTGGTTACGCTCACCTGAAATAATTATTCGTACAAGAAAGCTTACTAACAAGTTCCAACTTAAAATTTGAGCTGATGAACGTTTCAGCAAATAGGAGATCACCGCATTCGATGAGTGGCTTTCAGGAATACTTGGATATTGTGTGACGCCATTTTGTAAATTTCTATGTATATATCTTTATTGTATGTTTAGCTTTTGTTACTACTGTAGATCGAAATGGTCATTTGAAAACAACATGTTACATATCTTTTTCCATGATTTTAGATTGTACTTTATTATAATGTAAACACGCTGACAAAGCTTCTTGACCATAGAACGTTCTAAAATACATACCTGATTTTTGTCTTGTTTGTAAACTGTATATAAGTTGTTTACTAATATTTGAGTCCTTTGCATGTTCTAGAAGATAATTTGTTTAAGCATTTGATTGAAGAATGACCAACATCCTTGTCATCTTATTGTGACTTAAATATTTATCTAAGTTTGAAGTAAACAAAATTATTTCATTTATACTTCACTTTCAGTTGTGTTCGGATATAATTTGAGAGGAATTATTTATTAAAACTTATTTATAGGAATTATAAAATATTCATTGTTATATTGAGCTTTTCCATTATTTTGAAATTGCCGTGAATTCATTGAAGGCCATTGTGGATTATATCATTATGATACAACAAGACTGTAGGCACATCACCTCATTCAAGACTACTGGCACATCAGCACATTCAATTCTGGATTTCATTCGATTATAATATAATTTTGTACTTTTTATAAAATGTTTTGGAATATTTCATATTTAAATTGTCACTTTGTATTTAAGGGAAATTTGAATTTTACTAAACATATTATTACTGCCTTTTCTGTTAATTGTTTTTATACCTTTGAGTCGTAACAAAATAATGTATATATTCACGTATACTCTTCTGCTATATTTCAGAGATATTTTCCGATCATCGAAGAAAAGGACATGGCATATTTGGAATAACAGTGTAACTGTTTAGATTTGCCAGCTGGAGAAGTCGTTTGTCCAGAATACATATACGTCGTGTCTTACGATCGTTTTGATAATAATGCTTCAGTTGTTTAAATTGAATAGATTCATTACATACAGTAATAGTCAGTACTAGTATTGCCCTTCACTTTATAAAGGTCATCAGGTGTTGTACTCTTTTATGAAAATTCTAAGTAAAATCTAGCTATATATTCCACTCTTAACACAAAAAAAAGAAAGAAAATGTTATAATTATTATGTGTTGGAATGTTTGCACAATCATCGTCGTGAGTCACGTGTTATTGTTGTATAAATACCGCGCATTATGAATATGTTAATGACGGCATTATTATGATCTGTGTACCCTAGGTACACAAGTTCACTGTATTATCACATTTAATCGAATGTTGTCATGCGAAATAACACTAAGCAATTAATATCTTTTATACGGTTAACTTTTTAAGTTTCCTCAGTTACAATTTTTATTATGTTTCATTGAATTGGGGTAGATTGGGGGTGTTTGACAAAGCTTGAAGAAATTAGTTTGACATAGTAAATTTCTAGTTGTTGCCGTCTTTGCTGTATCCGCCCGATCTTGACACTTACCTACCTCTTAATGATGAGCGCCTAGCGAGGCAGCTGTTAGTACGATTTTTCCGCATCCGAGGAGAACACTCTAACCATTTATGTTACCGGAGTGGTCTTTATCCTACTGAGTGACCTATATTTTTAGTTATTAGCTTAGCTACACAATTATCTTAAACTCATTAAGATTAATGTGTTCAGGCGTCTCAAGGAGGGCAACTCAATAATTAAATTAGGTCACTGTGCCATTATTTAGCGTATACTCATGACAATTGGCATGCGGACAACTCTCGAGAAGAGTAATTCAGCATTATCAAACCTAGGTCACTGTGACCGCATTTTCATTCTCGAACAACTAAAGCATTTTTTTTTTTAGCTAATTGTTCATTACAACCCCAATATCTTGAAAACTATATCACCTACAGTTCGTAATGGATGCATCTTAAAATGAGCAACTCAAAGTGATATCAAGATTAAACTTTTTCACTAATTGGTAGCCGCGGTGTTTATGTATTTTTACCTATTCATTCGTTCCACCGATATTATCTTGGAGAGTAACCAAAGCATATTAAATCTAATTCGAATTGTCACACTTTAGTAACATATTTTCTGATATTCGTTTATTAACTTATATAGGACCATATTTTACATAAGCTCTAAACAACATCTAGACGCATCTCAACGAGAGCAACTTATTGATAATACAAATTTAGTAAACGTTACCTAATGTTCACTACTTTCAATCATATGTTGTTTTATCCCTGGGTATTTTTAATCGTTTAACTTTTAGACTTCTCAGGCGTTGTTTGATGAAATGTTCTTGATGCATCACTGAGAGTAATATTATCTACCTCTGGCTAGTCAATAGATTAGACTCGCAACCAGTGGGTAAAGGATTCGATTCGCAACCAAATGATCCCTGGTTCGTTCTCATGTACTATTCCTTTACAACGCTCATAACTTTTAATTTGCTTACGCATCACGCATCCGTAACAGTTCTTCTATTGCAGGGGTATCAAACGCAAAGCACCCCGAGGAGCGTATGAGGGCATTTTCAACGGCCCAAGGACCGCACCACCTTTGTTATCTCTCATGACACTTTGTGACTCCAATCAGTTTGCGGAACCCAGGATGCGGCTTTGCAAACCGTATGTTTATCGCGGCCCGCGTGTTTGAGACCCCTGAATATATTTGCAGCTACTCAAAATGTGCTAATGTCTGAAAGGGAATTTGTGTTTGTGAGTAAACACCTTGATATTTTCTAGCGTTCCTGGCTTATAAACCAAATAATGTATGATCGCTATAAATAGTGTATAAAAGGAACATGCTATTTATTCAAATACTGTAACTATTTAGAAAAAGCATATCATATTTGTTATTCGAGTAGTTAAATAAGTCACTGTACTGATTCAGTTCTCATAGTAAACCTATTTAAACACCATGATATTAAAAGTTAAATAACTTTAAAATTCTGAGTGCTCATGATAAAACCTGTATTTATCAGCATATATGCATCCTAGGCGACATCTTGTGTGCATATAAATCCACACGAGCCTTCGCATTTTCTGTATCTATGTGTATTTAAAACATGTGCTTTTTCAATTCCTCAGCAAAGAGTCAGATTCTAATATATAAAAAAATGAATGTTCCAAATCCAAGTCTATTAAAAGACTGAAATTTCATCAATAAAGCAATGTCTCTGTTTTTGTTAATTTCAACTAGAATGAGCTCTTAAAAGAATCTTTGAATCAAAATCTAACTTTCATTATCAACCAATCCTGGCCAGCCAAAACAATATGTGTTCTATTTCATCTTCACCTATTTCTAGACTGGTTCCATATTTTTTTTTTCCATTCAATTAGTACCGTTAGTCGTAAATAGCGGCTAGAAAGGTTATTTAAAAAGATTGTAAGGATGGTAGACAATCGTGACGCCATATTCATGATGACGGTATACGTCATAGAAAACGCAGTACTACGAATAAAACTACACTGAAGTATTTTTTTTTAATTCTGGAAGAGATACCGATGAATGGACAAAGTAAATAGAAGAAAAACAACAACGGTTAATTGAGCACGCTCTACGATTGCTCGGGCTCACAGTCCGATCGCTTCAGCGCATCCACTTTTAACTATTTAGCATTCCATACATTTTCTTATATGACTTCGTTTTCAGCAACCTTATTTCCATCGAATGTCTGTACACTTTAGAGTTTCGGTACAAATCAAAGATAATTTAATTAGGCCTAAAGATCTGCATTGTCAGTATTCCCGATTTTAAACGTGCTTACTTTGAAAATAGTACTTTAGGGAAAGCGTTAGTGTTAGAACATGGATTATAAAATATATGGTACTGACACCAAACTACCACTTTATCAGTGTAAGTATATAATATATTGATTTGGATATCCTCCATTAAATTGAATCTATAAAAGTGTATTTTTTAAAGCAGCCACTTTAGAAGTATGTTCTACATAAATTTAAAAGAACAACATACTGTTGTGTGGAGAAAAAAAAATCAAAATGACTCGTTAATGTGTGAATTTACTAACAATTTGTCTCATATTGCTTTCGCTTTGAAGTTAAAAGGAAATAAAATAATTTTAAAACCAATTTGCTTAAGTAGTCTAATAAATAAAAACGACACACTTAAAGCCGTCCAGACGACATAATCTAGACAGCAGTAATGGTGAAATAATGTTCGGGAGTGTCGCCATGCATTGAGCTCTCCCTGATACTGACTGGTTCCCGGGTATATATTCTGTTGCAATTAAAAAATGTATAAAATGACTGTTCATAACTTATGAAACACTATGGCATAAAATATGAGATAAAAGACTTGAAATCAAGTCTCTTCATCAGTGATACGTAGCAGTTAATGGGGATGACGAATTGATCCATATTTAAAAATCACTTGCTTAAAGTGTAATTTGTTTCCATTTTAAGCCAAGTCCCATTATTGTTTAACCAGATAAGTTTCCTTGATGAAATCTATGATTGTGCACAAAAGGTTACGTCTTTAATATGCATTACAGTTTTACAGTTTTCTTGTGTGTACGATTGCGAAATGACACTATCTATTGGTTGTAGCAGAAAACGATGTCCAATCTTTAAAGTGAGATCCAGTCCACCTCCGTATTACCACAGTATTCACCGATTTTGTTACACGAAGTATTAGGCATAACTTCGTCTGAATATTCCATAAGAGTTAGAGACTTTAAAACTGGAATATCTCTACTTACTTTTAACAACAACTTAGATGAACCGATAAATAAACATAAATAAATGAATGAAACACGTTGTTACAATTTTTGGTGTACTGTATCCCTTTACCTTCTATGGTAACATATATGTATGTATGTATGTATGTTTGTATGTATGTATGTATGTATGTATGTATGTATGTATGTATGTATGTATGTATGTATGTATGTATGTATGTATGTATGTATGTATGTATGTATGTATGTTCAAATTGTCATTTTGTTACACCCTACTACACACACTGATACGGGGCCCCAAGTGGCAGAGTGGTCTAAAGAGCTCACTGTTTCGTATAACTGCCATCTCACCTCTGCGTGGGTTCTAGACTCGGACTCAGCCAATGTGGGTATGTGAGAAAGCTTGTCAGTAGCTTTTCGTGGGTCGGTGGTTCTTTCCGGGGTTTTCCTGTGTTCTTCTTCCACCATTAATAATTGGCCGTCATGTATAGTTTACCATGTGCTGAACAAAGGTGTTCAACACTATAACAACAATAAACACTGATAACCCAGTTGGCTGAGAGGACTAATACGCTCACCTTTATCGTTCACTTTCATCTCACCTCTGTCTAGGGCTAGTCCATTGTGTATAAATGAGAAAGGTTGCCAGGGTCGTTGGTTCTTACCGGGATTTCCCCGATTATTCCTCATCTAGTTAATCTGGCCGCCATGTAAAGCCTAACATGTGCTGCAAATGGCGTCAAGGAAAACAACAACAACAACAACAACAACAACAACAAATTTAAATCAAACTGCGTGTTGGTACTTATAACTGATGTCATAGTTTCTTTGGATCTTACTAACGCTTAAATCCATCTGTTTTCTTTTAAAAGCTAAATATATCTAGCTATTTTGTTTTGTAAATTAGCTCCTAGAATAATTTACCCGTATCTTTTGCATCAGAAGTTGTAAAACAAACTTCTAAATGTAGGCAATTTCACACTCCGTTGAGACCCATTTAATACTTGTATACAGCTTCCAATATTAGCGTAAATTACCCGTGTCGAGAAACAAATCGGTAAGAATATGCGATATCTCCATCATATTAAATCCGAAGTTAATGTTCCGTACGTAATTTAGGCTTTATTTGTAGACAGCCGGAGAAAGTAGCTTAATTGACATGTCTTTTAACTTTGAAGATTGCTGTTGTTGGTCTGAAAACATGTTTTAATGCACATCATACTAAGGGACGACACACTCACACAATTTACGTTAATTTATTTGAAAATAATGATAATTGCAAAAATTTAAAAGTGCTCAAGGTAAAATATGTCGAATACATAAGAAACATTAAGATAATCGATGTTGAAAAGGAGCAACGCTTGTTAAATACAAACCATGACATATTTATTTTTATTTTAGAAAACTGGCCTTCATAAACTCGAAATGTATTTTAATGTAATGACAGTTTTGGCAATAATTTGGTAAGGGATCCAAAATTTACGAGTTTAGTGATATCTTCATTAAAATACCCGTATTATATAAATTTTCTGTCTGTAGCACATTATAATTTAGAAACAGTCCCAGTAGATTAACATTGCTGCTTGGGGTCAATAAATAGTGCTATACATTAAATTGGTGGCAGAAATGTTAACCACGTCATAATTCTGGAGCCTACCGAAGTCCGACAATAAAAGTCCTTTCTACCCAACACCAGTGCTGTTGAATTGTCTGAAAATAATAATACTGGTATTGATCTTGATATAAAACATATGTATCTTTCATCCTAATTAAAACAGAGAATCTGAATATATACCAAGACTAAAATCGCAAAGAATAAAGAATATTGATAATAAAATGTTTGAAAATAGACTGGTTGCGATTGCTAGTTCCTGCTGTTTTAGTGTTAGTGTGTGTGTGTGTGTGTGTGTGTGTGTGTGTGTGTGTGTGTGTGTGTGTGTGAGAGAGAGAGAGAGAGAGAGAGAGAGAGAGAGAGAGAGAGAGAGAGAGAGAGAGAGAGAGAGAGAGAGAGAGAGAGAGAGAATAACTTTTAAATTGTTGTAGGTTGTTTCAATTATGTTGCTCCTATGACCTAATGGAATGATTAATATGCTTATCTTACATATATAAAGAAAAGCTATTGTCCGAATATAGCAATATAGAGCTTCTTCATGTGGCTCAACCCTGACAATGTTAATCTCATTTTTTCTTCTTTACCTTGGTAAATTTAAAGACGAAGACGACTGAGATGAAAACAATAAAAGAGACATGCACTGTTTAGCTATGTGATGGAGAACGGTTTGCCATTAATACAAGGTCATAATTTCCGAGACATATAAAATATTTTTAAAAGCCGTTTCAAAATGCTATTCAGCGGTTTCGTCAATAAATTCAGTACAATCTGTCACCTATGCTCATTTCAAATGTAAACTTTATCAAACTTCAAATGTTTTGATCACATATGTTAACAACATATAAAATTATTCCACTCGGTTTGTAAGTTTTATTGAAATAGCACTCTTGCAATTTCCACTATTTAGAATTTAGTAAACATGACTATTGCGTTATTTACTCATACTGTAATATACTGGAATGCTAAATCTCTTAAAGCATACCAGTGTTTGAACAAAGATTCCAAACAAATCAGGGAGTTGTTTTGTTCAGTTACATTGGTAGTGTTCTTTGTACAACATGCATAATACAGCTATACATGATATGGTTGTGTATTATTATGTATATTTCATTAGTATATCGTAGTTCATTATCCAGGAATATATGTCTTTTATTATTGTAGTCTTGATCTGACCTTATCCAAACTCAAGTTTATTGTACCAGAAACTTTAATTTTGTAAAAGCATATTGCATAGTTAATATACTCTATGATTGCACATTAAATATTAGGATCATTATCTGATGGAAGTAAAATGTTTATTTGCGTCTGGGTCCAGGACACTGGAAATCTCACATGGAATAATCGGGTTTACTTGATGTTTCTCCATGTTCTTTATTATAATTTTAGTAACATATTTTATCTTTTTGACAGCTTAGAATATTCCAGAACTGAACGTTTGACCCTCATTCTGGATCTATTTTTGTGTCTTAGATTTTTATATAATGTTGTTGAGAAATTTTTTATTCTTGCATTTAACATCTCAGGAAGAATCAGCTTTCTTCTTGTAAATGTGTGCACGTAGTAGGAGATAAGGATGTCGGATAAATCCTTCCAGTAACTTGACTCCTAAAAGTTGTGCCAGTTTGAGATTTAAAAGCAATCTTATAAGACTGAAATTACATTTTACCAAGTAATAGCTGGCGAAAGACTAACTGACAAGAGACATTTTGTGGGTTAAGGAACAATCTTCAGCTGTACGAGGGCATTTTCTAAAATTTCACCTTTTCTCTAACTTTATTGGCTGAGCAACACCTATTACATAATTGCTTTTTTGGTTTGCGAATTCGACTATATGCTGTCGAGTTTTATTGGTTAACCTTTGTCGATATGCCTCAAGTACCAAACCATAGACCTTTAATATACATTCCGTAACCACATCGTAATCAGCACTTTGCTGTATAGACAGGGAAATGTAGACTTCACCGGCTTTGCCACCAAGAAGACTTTGTAATAACTGAGTATAATACTCTTCTGGCTATTTAAAGTTTGCAGCAATTTGTTTTTCTAAATAAAAATTTATATATTGACACCGTTTTCTTTAAAGGCTAAACGTTCGTAAGTGGTGTACTATATGATTCTAATTCTAATTCTTTTTGATTTATTCGAATTTCCATATCTCATCTTTGTTGTTGATTGTTTTTGAGTGTGCGTGTGTCTGCATCTTTATTTACCGATCTTCCATTTTCCTTTCTCTTTCTTCCTTTTGTATTTGGAACTTAACTTGCATCTTTCTTCCTTCTTTCTGACTTTCTCTCTCTCTCTCTCTCTCTCTCTCTCTCTCTCTCTCTCTCTCTCTCTCTCTCTCTCTCTCTCTCTCTCTCTCTCTCTCTCTTTTTCTTACATTTGCATTTGCACCTGAATTTCTTTTTCATTTTTTGAGTTTGTCTATCTTTCCCCTTTTAGCATTTATATTTTAATTTCCATTTCCTTTCTTTTTTTCTGAAGCTAAAGGTTTCTTTGTTTTACTTTTTCCGACTGTTTTTTTATTTTTATTCTTTAAATTTTATGTCAGACTTAATTTTTAATCCTCGAACATTCGCATTAAACATTTCCTTTTCCATCGAATACTTAATCAGATATGTTTAATCTCCTGTTTTAGCAAAGACGATTTTATGTCAGAAAGAGAATATCTCCAGCAACTCATCTTTTCTCAAACTCTCAAACACTTTCTGGGTCGGATTGAAAGGAAAATTCTCCACCCTAGATGACAACGAGAAAGCAAGATGGTTTCACTGTGTAAATTTAGAAGACCAGAGATAAAATGTCCGAAAAAATAATTTTAATTTCAAACAGAAATGAAACAAGCAATTCTCCTGTCTAGCCCTCCAAATTCTATCACGACTCTATGGTCATAATCTAAGTAACAAAACGAAGCCAAACCAAGTTTTATGAAACAATTTGCAATCACTTTATTATCAACGCTATAAAGACAATTAAGAGGAACTTATAGTATTACGAAGTGAATCCAAAATAATTCTGAAACAGTTCTAGTAAATGAAAAGAATGAAAAGTTCATTTTTAATTTTAGAACAGAAATGTGCTTCTCCGGCAAGAATCGTGTGATTATCAAAAATGCATTATCCATAACTCATTCGAATAGCTCACATTAGTTATAAAATAATACTAGATTATACTAGACAATACTAGAGCACTTTATATTTCCAATGAACAGTCCAAACAAATGATTCTCGTCTCATTTGTTAACTAAATACGACATAAAATTCCCATGAAGACTTGATGTTGCAACAAGAACACAAAAAATATGAATGACTCCAAAAATAAGAATCAGACTAATTGCTTAGTTCTCTCCTTATATGCACCTTTAAGAATCTATTATGACCACATGTCATACTATACACCACGTGACAGATCTTAACTACCCAAAATAATAATTCAAAATACATATGCTTGAGACATAACTCATCCAATAGTAACAAACTTAATCTAAGAGACCATCTGACCGATCTTTCCAATGGGTTAAAGTCCGAATCTCGTAAACATGTTACTAATAAATTTATTATTAGTAGCTGGCAACTATTCATAAGCATGTATTTATATATCAAACGCAATTATAATACCTTAAAATGGACCATTTGCACCTACGAAATCCAGCTATAGATAATCACTACAATTTACAATAACGAAAAACTGCAAAAAGTAGACACATTCATATACCAGTAGGTACAAATAATATTGCGATACAAATATTTGTAAATTTTCAATGTGTATTCGAGGGAAATAAATTATTTGTTGAATTGTACAAAACGTTTTATGTCTTCGCTTCTTTCTGTTACTTGTTTAAGCCGATATATTTGCAACAAGATATTGAAAAATGTCATGGCTAAATGGAAGAAACCCCTCAATACAATGCCTCACTAACGGATAACGTATTAAAAGATATCGAGGAATTTAAAAATCATCACTTTAGAATGCGACACTGACAGATCATTTCTTTTGAAATTGCTTTACTTTTTCAGGCGGGTATAAATGTATTGAAATTGAAAATAACAATGTTTCTGATTAAACCTAACATTGGTCAGTAAGATGTTTAACTGAATGATATTACACGAGTTGTAGCTGTAGCAATCCATGAGCGTCATCCATAAGATACACTGACAAAGACTCGATAAATTGATTCATTTGTGTAATGTCCTTCACTATGTATCTAATTTTCTCAGTCTTTTGTAAAATTTGCAGTCAGATGTAAATACCTTGGATCTAAAGATATTTTCCGTTAAAATATTCTTTTTAATTTGGTGCCTTAGCTTTTCTATTTATTCTATAAGACCCATTATTTTGTGTATTCCTTATATTTTTATGTTGTTTTTTTTTTTCGCCTTACAACAACCAATATTTTGTTTATTCTTTGCCTTAAGTTCTTGTAATTTTCTTCTTAAAACAAACATTATTTTGCTTACTCGGTGACTTATATTTCTTTTTTTCTTCTTGAATATTCTAATGCCGTGTTTTCGGTGTCTCAAGGGTTTCTATTTTTCCCTGATAACATGCAATATTTTACAAGTTATATTTCATATTCTCCGATCTGAGCTCACTGTGGCATCGTATTCATTTCTTGACTATAAACAACACCCACGCATCCGCTGAGAATCTTTTAAGAATCTGTTGCAGAACATAAAAACAGACAAACCTACAGGGAGATAAATCGAGAGAAAGAAAGAATGAAATGTATATAGATTCATGAACATACATATTAATAGATAAAACAAAGATGATTAACTACTAAGATAAAGTTGGACAGAAAAGAAGATAGGTAGATATACTGGTTCGTAGAAGGATAGTACTAGATTAAGCCACAACAGATGGTACTGAAGAAAACGGCGTCATTGTGGGCAATTTCAGATCATATGATGGGCACACGAGATTACCGATCGCAATAACAGCGGACACAAAAATAGAAATGCTACCGACACTAACTACTCTATTTACTATAGGGTGATCCCTAGAGGTAAATTTAGCAGTTAAAACAAGATCAAACCAGGCTCTGAAACGGTCCCATTTCGTAGAATATTTAATGTGAAAGATTGGCGATTTGAGGGATCTAGCCCGTGAAATAACTATAATGGAAAAAAGATCGTATTCAAGCTATCTGCAAATATTGCTGCACTAGTTGTTCTTTGTCATGTTAATTTTTGTACGTTCTTAAATTTCCCAAGCTTGCTAGCAAATGAGCCGATTGACGTTTGGATGTTAATAGAGCTTATTTGCGTCCCCACAATTTATCCGTTTCAATCTTAATGACAGATTACAATCTCCATTTAATTGTCCAAAATGACATGAGTAAATAAAGTATTTTGGAGCGTTTTCAGTCATTAATCTAAGATATCGTCGTAAATTAGAGTAACAATTTTTACTAACACCAATATTCTGTGGAATATGAAATTTGTAGTGTTTAAATTTTGTTTGATTAGGGATGAAGCGTATTTCGTGAGGATGAAAGTGGGCAAATTTATAGATTTCCTTTTCATTCGTTTAAGACTGAGGTTGTTTTGCCAACGTTTTAAATTGGTTGATAACTTTGACAACTCTTACAATAATTAAGCTTAATTCGTCACGAAAGTTTCGAATTTGAAAATAGATTTTTATCTCTCTGAATACTTTGATTTCTTTATGTGACATATACATTAGGAGATAATATTATCTCCTGGTGTTTTCTTGCGTACTAATTATGTAATCATCAGTCTCACATACTACTTCTATTTATTTAGACCTTAGTACAGACGTACACCTGTTCAAAGCCTGCTTGGTCTTTTTCACTTCCTGGACATAACAGGTAATTTTAGAGAAAAAAAAAAGACCCCCCAAAACCCACGAAAACAAAACTTTCCTATAACTTCTTTTGTTCTTTTGTGACAGTTTATAATTCAGTTACAGCACATTCAGAATCTAGTAGTCTTTCTAAATTAATTTACCAGTTTTAACGACTTCTAATATTAGTGTACTTTTGATTGGTTCAAGTCGATTTTTTCAAGAACATGGAGCTGACATTTGGATCAGATATTCGCTTTTAGAAGTGCATTGTTTATGCAAGATATAAATTTAAGTCACATTACAAGAAAATAGCACAGGGCTATGGAAAAACGTTATCTCAAAGGTGCATGTTGCAATTGCACATAAGTTAACCTAATACATGTCATGTTTTCAGAAGTACGTAATGACTGTAATGGGGAGGGGGGGGGGGGCAAATCTTAGAGTCAGACAGTGTTTTAGCAGTTATGATATATACTGAAATAATGTACAATATTAAAGAAAGAAGCCTAACATATATGTTAAAAGTGGTCTGTCTTTAATACATGTAGATTAGTTAATCTACATCACACGATGTCCATTCAGTAGTACAAGAGATGCAGCTGTTATTAAATGCTGCGTACGGTTTATTATTATATGCTAATTGTTTTCTCCGCTAACTTTACATGGTCAGAATCGTGCAATATTTTACGATATTGAACTGACGTCATATTGAACTGACGTGTGCCTAGTAGTATATTATGAACTAGTTTGTAAACAAATCGTGTACACTCTCTCGTAGTAGACGCTTTATGTTCTGGTTTATTAAATTTGTTTCTGAATGAACTAAAGCAGATGTTTCATGGACTGCCACATAGAAGGTGCTTTGGCACATTCCGCGTTAACTGTTTCGATACAATGTTTCGGATTTAGGCTAGCTATTGATGCCAGACAGGGTCCTTGCAAATAACATGCAAGTGACAAGGCATAAACTGTTTTCGTTGGCTGGTAATAAGAATGGCAATAACTATACTTAGTTTTACATCCTGAATTTCCCCAGAATGTACTTTCTTGGTTCTGCAAATTCGAATTACACGAGCCATGTCATGCGTTCTCAAACTTGATTGTACATTTTGAAACTGTACTGTAATTTCGAATATATTTCAAGTGCAATTGCGTCCGCCTTACTGCACTCAAAATGAAATAAATATTATATTCCATAGCATCTATTCGATAATTGAAAGACTTCATGCTTTTCCCACGTCATGCTTTTAATCATTCAATGTCAGAACGGAAACACACCTACATATGTCAACACGCTTCTCCCTAACTGCTTCAATTCGATGTATTTCATGTAGGATTGGCACAAATATATTCAGTCCATAATGACGAAATTTCGAAGAATCGACAAAAATACAAACATTTATTAATCCCAGATCAAATGGAAAAATTTCTTTCGAAAGTCATGTCTAACGCGCGACTAAATTCAAATTGATCTGGACGAAGTTATGTGGGAATTAATAACTTTTTTTGTGGTGTAAAGATGAATCTGCGTTTGTGTATTTAGTTTGGGATACGACATATAATAAGTTCCTTTGTTTATTATAGTGTAGTTTTGTTTATATAATTAAGCCTTAGATTGAATAAGAAAATGAGCATATCATAGAAAGGTTACTGCATTTGTATGGGAAAATATGAACTCGTTTTTGTCGGATGGATATACTGAACTCCCAAGGTCATGCAGTATTTCGTCCGAAAAACTCGTTCATATTTTCTCATACAAATGCAGTAACCTATATAATTATAAGATGTGCAGCTATTAAAAACTGTCGTGCATGTTCTGCTTATACTGTGCATGTTTTACTATATGGCGTGTGTTTTACTATATGATATGCAACTACCATATTGTGTTTATGTTATGTTTATACTGTGCATGATTTACTATATGCCGTGTGTTTTACTATATGATATGCAACTACCATATTGTGTTTATGTTATGTTTATACTGTGCATGATTTACTATATGGCGTGTGTTTTACTATATGATATGCAACTACCATATGGTGTTTATGTTATGTTTATACTGTGCATGATTTAATATATGCGTGTGTCTTTTACTATATGATATGCAACTACCATATGTTGTGTAAGTTCTTTTGTGTATGTTTTGATATATGGTATGTGTGTTTAACTACATGAATATGATATGCAGCTACTGTTTGTATGTATGTTTTGCTATATGCTGTGTGTGTTTTAGCATATGATATGCCACTACCATATACTGTGTAGGTTTTACAATATGTTTTGTACCATATGTTATGCGTGTGTTTGACTTGATGATATGCAATTATTATCTGCGTATGTTTTACTATATGATGTACATTTCTTTTTACATGCGTATATGATATGATTTGCACATTTAAGTAAATGATTTTGCTCGCAAATCATTAATAAAGTGTCATGGAAATTTGAAATTTATGGAAATTTGACACGATCTCTCTCTCCCCTTCCCAGGATTCAATGGGAGAAATTTAAATATGACGAGTCGAATAGCAAAACTCAACAAAGAAATGCTATTTTCGTAGAGTGAAACTAAGACCAAATCAGTACCTATTTTACTAAGACTGACAGAAAACTCAATTTACTACCCGATATCTGTTTTGTACTTTTGTATTGAGAATAAAGACTATCTGTTTGAGTTATTCTTATCTCTACATAATCATTACAAAATACTTGCTATTCTGATGCTTTCAATATGGCCACCGATGACGTCATCTAAAACTGTCTATAAATGTGAAATATCAATGGACTTGGAAACCTTATGTAACCTGAGTTAGTACAGTGCAAAAATGTTATCACGTACTTCATCCACTTTGAGAAACGATAATTGGCAAACGTTCTCTTTCGTAACCAATCCAGTAATAAAATGAAAATCTTGATGGTGCTTTGCATTTTGATTCACGTCATAAAGAGTTCGCACAAGATTCCATGAATACTTTACGGCATGAAATAATGCAAAATGTGAAATATTAATAAATGAATAACATATAATTATCAATCACATACATACATACATACATACATACATACATACATACATACATACATACATACATACATACATACATACATACATACATACAGAAGTACATATCATGTTAATAAATACACATCATATGAAAGGATCCGTGGTAGCTGAGCTGGTACACCGTCAGGTTCGTAATCTAACGGTCTGGGTTCGATAATCGTCAAGGCCATCCTGGGTCTGTTGCTTCGTCGCTTAGGAAAGGCTTTGCTTTGGAAAGTCATTTATCCGATAATGTGTTACAAGTGCCATTAAAACTAACAAAAATAAATAGGCATAATAAAATATACGCATTACATAGTAATAATAATAATAATAATAATAATAATAATAAAAACAAACGCATTACATAATAATAATAATAATAAATTAAACGCATTAAATAATAATAATAATAATAATAAAATATACGCATTACATAATAGTAATAATAATAATAATAATAATTAAAAAAAATATACGCATTACATAATAATAATAATAATAATAATAATAATAATAATAATATAAACGCATTACATAATAATAAAAAATACGCATTACATAATAATAATAATAATTCACACCATATAACATAAATAAACGATAAATTTGTGTTCATCACTGTTTTTATTTTCACAGAGTAGAGGTCAATTAATATAATCCATGAGGTCGTTTTGTTTCTGAGGGCTTTTTATATTTGCCCTTTGACAACTCTCTCTCTCTCTCTCTCTCTCTCTCTCTCTCTCTCTCTCTCTCTCTCTCACACACACACACACACACACACACACACACACACGCATACAGGAGAAGAGTCATTGGTTGGAAGTGTTCAAAAATGAGACTTCCTTCTAATGGACACAAAATTATCGTAATTATGAATAATTGGGTACTAAAGAAAATGGGAGAACCGGTCGTCCGGATCTTTTTCAATAGCTGAAAGACACCAAAGCAATGCTTTGATTATGCTGTTTTAACGCTCCAGAGGACAGGAAAATTATTCTTTTATTTAAAATTTCACGCCCACGTAAACTAATTCGACACTGTCGGCGATGAAGAGAAACTATCTTTCTTTTCATATACGGGGATGCAGGCATCCCTTCCCATATGTCGTCCTGCATTGGGTCCGCGTATTTGAAATCGTATTCAGCAAAAACTTCAGCACGAAGTTTCTGCACGAGTCAGAAATGTTCAGAAGCGTAGACTAAAAGTTAAAGTATCTGTGTTTTATGATATATAAGACAATTTTATTACAAATTTCAAAATGTCATCTCAGCAGTAACTGTACCGGTGCAAACGTTTTGAAGGAAATAAAACCACATTATGTTTGGTAGCTGCTATCGGCATATTAAAAAAAAAGTCCATGAGGCACAGATGGTTTGCACAGATTTCTTTTATGGATTAATTTTACTGATACAAAATCGATACAGTTTAATGAATGAGAGAAATGGTGGCACTTTATGACCGTTCTAGAGAATAATTAAACCCCGACATCGTACAATCCTGATATGATAATCAAGTGGTACCTTACCTCTTCATAAAATATCGAAGAAAAAAAATGAAGAATTTTCCTGTAGAATATTTACATGCCATCCAGTACGCTTGTCTTCTTTTAAGTATCCACAATGACATATGGAAAAGTCCCAGTTCTTAGCCGATTAATCAAGATTGGACACTTTCTGTATCCAAAACGTAGTCAGTACAATGAGAATCCGTTATCAAAATTTTTAATAACCTCATCATATGGAGGCAGTTTTTGGTGAAAATTTAGGTAACTTTTTACAGCAAATTAATTCCTGAGAATCCGCCTTATTTTCCATGGTCATAATTTATTTAGTCCGGATCGGTTAAGAAACGTAGCACAAGTCATATGGAATTACATAATCATGCCAAAATTTTCAGTCTTGGGAAGGAAATCCGTGTCGATATTTCCCATATACAGCAGAATGAAAGCATAATCAAAAGGTTGCCCCCTTTTCCTTGTAATTATGCAACATGTTTTGACGCAATAACTTTCTGCTCTTGTTCAATATCGGTAAAGTTCAAAATTTCAGAATTCATACAAATGCCTGCGTACAGGCATCTCCAATTGGAACTGTAGGTTTTGAACTTCTTTAGCTTTTTAGGGACGTAATGCACAGGTAGTGTCACTGCTTTCGTAGACATAATGAAACGATAAGCAAACTAACGAGACCGACTGACGAGAAATCGAAGTTCACCTATTCTGTTAGCCGCAGGAACTTTCAAGTTAGTGGTGCCTTTGAATATCTTTTTTAAAAAAAAACGTTAAGAGAAGAAGACAAAAAAACCAGAACAAAACAAATGTGAAAAAAATTGTTATGTAATAATTCTGTCGTTATAAAGTAAATTTGTCATGCATAAAGATGACCGATGATAAAAACCGCCAGTATAATAATAATAATAATAATAATAATAATAATAATAATAATAATAATAATAAATAATAATAATAATAATAATAATAATAATAATAATAATAATAAAAAAAATGTCACAAGGTGGCTCTCCCTTTCTGTATCACTGTTGGTTGGTCGGGCAGCAGACTAATCAATCAACAGAGAAACTTACGCATCGATAATAAATAAAATAACTTTATGGTAAGTCTCACCAAACCCACTCCCACCCTTCTCTCTTTCTCAATTGGTCCCTCAGCATATCAGCTTTACCCCCATTGTATCACACACACACACACACACACACACACTCTCTCTCTCTCTCTCTCTCTCTCTCTCTCTCTCTCTCTCTCTCTCTCTCTCTCTCTCTCTCTCTCATCTTTAAACGATACGGGCAAAATCCTTGAATAAACAAGCATACTTGGTTTTCGCCTCGGTCTTGCTACATACAGTATTTTCTGGACCTATGTGTGATGGTTAATTTACAGGAAAAAAAACAATTGAAGGGGCAAGATAGATGCAGGATAAACAATATTATGGTCGAAAGGATAATAATGACTTAGATCAAATGTAAATACATTTAAATGCTTGAATTACCTCGTCTTGGTTTGTCATTTCGCTTAGTGTTTTCCTAACTCGTTTCAGTATAGGACTAGTCGCCGGTGATTTTTTAACTCAGTCAATACAGAGTTGTTTGTATAGTACGCGTTATCTTTGATATACCACTTGTTCCCTTTCTTCTTTTTATCAGTGATATAAATGATACAGCGTAAATATTATCTAACATTGTTTCTTTATCATAGTCTGTCTGTCTGTCTGTCTGTCTGTCTGTCTGTGTCTCTCTCTCTCTCTCTCTCTCTCTCTCTCTCTCTCTCTCTCTCTCTCTCTCTCTCTCTATATATATATATATATATATATATATATATATATATTGTGTGTGTGTGTGTTACTTATTTCTATTTACAAACACATGCATATAGGCCCCCAAAAAGAGACACCTTTACGATTGAAATAACTCAAAATACATCAAGATATGTGCTTTTTTGGTTTAGAAATTAAATGTTTTCTTACATTTGGGTAATTAATTAATTAATTTAAATATTTTTTCTTTCTCGAAATGATTTATAAGATGAAGGTGAATACGAAAATACTGGTAAATTATGTAGCTTTGTGAACAGCAACAACGACATAAGAAAAAGAAGAAAAAATATCGGACGTAATTCGACGTCACTAGGATCTAAAACTATACTGATAATTACACTCGTTGACATAACATAAAAACGGCTTTTGAAAGAACACCGCGATCAGTTGGAACGCAACCCCCCCCCCCCCCCCCTTAATGATCTGTTCTATTGGAGGGTTAACAGCAAAACCCATGATATTTATGTGTATTCCTGCAATTATTTCAGATTAGAATTTTCGAGTTTGACCACAAGGTTGAAATGATATATGTACGTACACATGACTGCGTTTTTCATCGTTTGTTGATATGTTCATTGAACACAAACCTATCAAATGTATGTGCATTCCGAAAATTATATAAAATTATGAAATTTATATGTAATTACACAATTACACAAACCCATCAAGTTTATGTGTATTCCCACAATTCTGTCAGATGTTAATTTCAGAGTTCGATGAGCAATTTGATGTTTCTAATACCCTATTAACATTGTGCTTCGTAATAAACTTTGTGTTTAGGGGTGTACATGGAACACAGATGAATCGGATCTTTTAGACGTCATACGTTTGTATACTTTATCACTGTGTAATTTATCAAACATAAGTACCAATGCGTTCAATTAGGTTTTCAAGAAAGTGAAAGAAGTTGATGATTCTCGATTCAATGTGCATTTACTAGTAGACTTGTCGAAACATCTATCTAGCATGCCGATAAATTAAACAAAAGTAGTTAAAGATCGAATCAACGTAATTTACGTAATTGGCATTAAATGGTGCAGCTATGTAATTCACTTCTTCCCACCCAATAGCTCTATGAAAGGCAAAGTCATCAACTACTGCTGCATGAGCAAGACTGGATTCATGTATGAATATTTAAGCTCATAAGTATATACCTTCGCAGATATTCCGCAAGTCTTAGAATTGTCATGAAAATAACACGAGGAAATAAAAAATAAATAGTTAGAGCCTTTCGAGATATCATTGTCCTTTATGATAGGTTGTTATCTGACATGCAGCCATTCGACTTGTCAATACAGACGGACATTGACTTATCAGTAAATATTTCACTGATATTGGTATCACAATGGCTGAACAATAAATTCCTTGGCAAAATATACTTACTTAAGGAACACAATAATTTTGGAACCAGTCAGAATCTTTCAGACGTACTTCCGACCATTTTTTGTGGCAGACGAAACACTTCTTTTCGTTGATACAACGTCATAGTCTTATGAATTGACTGCGTTTACTACGTTTTGATTGTCTGTAAATGGTCACAGGATACTGATATGGAGTTTGTTTTACACATCGATAAATTTTGTGAACTAATTTGGGTTCCCTATTTCCAGATTATATATCTATATCAAAAGCCTTACACCCTTATAATAACAAGAAGAAGATCCCACCTAACCACTTCTGTGATTTCCGATAAAAAATGACAAGCCAAAGATTCAAACAGACAATTAGAAGTTAAAACACTGTAAATTCACAGATCTTCCTGCACTTCAACACTCGCCCTTTTGCCGAAGAAGGCATATGGCAGGCTTGAGAAGTCAATCTTTTAAAATTATTGCATTTCACCTCGACAACATGTTACAGCAAAGGTTATTAAAGGTCAGGGTTATATGTCAGCCAGGGATATCACTAAAATAACCCGAGTTTGCTTTTGAAAGATCGAAATGCGTAGAAAATAGCAACGAGGTTACTATAACAACACGTGCCATACGCAAGCGTAATTTTCGAAAAATAGCGAATATTCCTGGTTTATCCGCAGCAACCATTTTTTATATATTAAAATAATGAGCATAACAATTTATCATTGGCGTGATCCGCTCTGACATTTTATCCCGTATCGTTGTATAAAGAATCAATGGATCTTGGTAGCAAAATAGGGCTATGTTTTCTATCGCAGTTATGAGGCTAATTAAAGAATTTTATTTCCATGTACATACAAGTGAATGTGAATGTTTTGTTGATTAAATTCTGCTGATCTGATGGTAGAAAGGAAGTAAATTGGAATCATAAGGCTTAAATTATTGTGGTTGGGAATGTATCGATGTGTCAATTTTACCTAATGAATCACAAAGTTTACTTAATGTCCGAAGAACTTTATTAACTGCGTGAGTGATAGGTAAATTTTGCTCATCGATAAATACCCAACCATTATCATGTAATCCATTAATGCTGTGACCATGTACGAAAAATATCAAACATATGGACCATTCACTGTATAATATGCAAAATTAAAAAAAAAAAACATTTTTGTATAGAACAATAATGTAAATTAAAGAACCACGTGCAGTAAGACATTTAAGGGAGATAAATCTGACGACTCGTCAAGCAAATAGGAAGAATTTTTTTAAAAAAAATGTAGCAAGGATTCATGTTATAATTCCAGATCGCAATTTATGCTGCAAAAGCAACTCACATTTTATCAATCAAGTTTCTACAACTGCCACATCAACACTTGTAAAACTCCCCGTCAGTTATATTTTATTTGATACCGATTCAGAGAATAATAATATATTATACAGAGCAAAAAAAAAAAAAAAGAATGTTACGGATAATCATTGTGAATTACAACGAATTAGTAAAGAATTTATTTTATCAGGAATTAAGCAATCTCACCCCCAATAAAAGTACAGGATTAGACAATACAAATATAAGATTTGTTAGCGATGTAGCCAATGCTTTGAAGATACTTATTGCTTACTTAGTACATTTTTCTCATATAAGTATCAATGTACCTGACGAACTGAAGACAGGAAGGGCGAAGTCTTTGGCCACGAAAAACTAAAGAACTGATGACAGGAAGGGTGAAGTCTTTGGCCAAAAAAACTATAGATATGAAGACAGGAAACAATCAACTAGAAAGCAGTCTGACTGAGGTATCATAGAAAGATGTCTCGATCAAACTGAAACCAATTCTGAGTTAAAACAATATACTATATGAACATTAACCCAGTTTTGCGGATAACATTTTACGTAGACATTCCTTTTTTATTTGATAAATTCAATTAAAACAGATTCCTATAGGTTGACACACTGGTATGATCGCGCTAGATTTACAAATATTTAACAGCGCGATTCGTACCATTATGTGCATTCAGTTATCAGCTATGAACATACAATCGATTGATTGGCTTAAATAATGCTTACTGGGCATACTTTAAATTGTTAATATAAAGAAAAACAACATCAAAACCCATATCAGGATATGTTGGATTCATCAGAGTAATATTCTGAATTACTTTCTTTTTTTGTGTGTTACACCAATCATTTAGTTATTAGTATCAATTCGGACTGTAAAGTACTATTGTATGCTAGTATCAATTCTGACTGTAAAGTACTATTGTATGCTAGTATCAATTCTGACTGTAAAGTACTATTGTATGCCATTATCAATTCTGACTGTAAAGTACTATTGTATGCTAGTATCAATTCTGACTGTAAAGTACTATTGTATGCTAGTATCAATTCTGACTGTAAAGTACTATTGTATGCTAGTATCAATTCTGACTGTAAAGTACTATTGTATGCTAGTATCAATTCTGACTGTAAAGTACTATTGTATGCTAGTATCAATTCTGACTGTAAAGTACTATTGTATGCTATTATCAATTCTGACTGTAAAGTACTATTGTATGCTAGTATCAATTCTGACTGTAAAGTACCATTGTATGCTAGTATTAATTCTGACTGTAAAGTACTATTGTATTCTATTATCAATTCTGACTGTAAAGTACTATTGTATGCTATTGATAATATACAATTCTTATGACAAAAATTCCTAATTACATAAATCTAAAACTGTGACAAGAAAATGAATTATGTAATAAGCAATTACATGATAATAAAATATTACTTCATCTTGGTAAAAAGAATTATTTTAGTTCAAAACTCAAAGTACAAAAATATTAAAGATTGCAGCACTGAATGGCATAGTCTTGTCATCAATTAACAATAAATCAGATCAATATTAAAGACTCAATTACAATATGGAGAAGAAGCAGCAAAGGATATTGTGGAATATGTTAATAATATGCCGAGGTCTCTTTATATACAAAGAACTTTTCTTTTAGAAAGCTTGAAAAATTCTCTGTGCTCTGTATCGATTTAATGAAATTTAGAATATTATTGTTTCCGATACTTATCTGGACTTAGTATTGGGAAAAACAAACTTGACATTGCCCAATATGAAACAATTTTCTTTATAAAAATAAAATGTCACCGACGCATACTATTCGACAATCTGTACTTTCAAGTGTTGTGCTAGTAAATATGAAAAACGGAGCTATTAACACAGGCTATACACAATGTCTATCTCACTGTGAACAGCGGTAATTCAACATATTTATTAATTAATTTCCTTCGAACATCAGACAAATACCCGTATAGGCTAGATGTAGCAATTATAATTTTATAGTACCAAAATATATAATACAACCTCGTTAACTTTTGGTTAATAATAATGCAATTTAAGATCGGAAAGTCCTTATCACAAAATATTAAAATTAGTACAAACATTAATAGATTAAAACTGCATAAAGTCTCATTTAACCGAACATACTAAAATGACTGAAAGGAAATTTTTCCCTTTATTGATTTAATGTAGTTGTAGTTTTCAATAAATGACCCCATTTCTATAAGCTTAAAATACATTTATGACACCAATTCTTATGCACTTATCTTCCACCTTGTATGTAAGTCTTTCCATTTGGTTGAAATATGTTATTTGATTGTTATTTAACACACACACACACACACACACACACACACACACACGTATGTATGTATGTGTGTGTGTGTGTGTGTGTGTGTGTGTGTGTGAAATTCATCTAAGGAATTTAATTTCCTAAAAGGTTGGGCATATATTTTGTTGTTTGTTTTTATTCCAGCAAATTTGTGAAGATATATATGGTATACTTAAATACACTTTCCTCGCATGTACAAAGATAATAACCATTTCTATACATGTGGTGGTTGTTAGTTAAGGAGTTTTGAAACTGCGAAAACTGTAGAATCTACATTAAAATAAATTTATCCAGGGCGAACCACCCACACTCCCGAAAGTAGCGGATGTGCTCTTAGGTATAGGGTACATGTCAATTACGTACCAGGTTAATACATCCTAATTTAATTTTGTTTTTCGTTGAAAATGCAACTTGAAAGTTGCGGAGATGCATTTAGGGTAGGGTATGTGTCAACTACGTACCAGGTGAATACCTGACTCCTCAAGTGATTACAATCTCCGGCAATAGTTAAATGTCCATATTTGTAAGCTTTGATTGCTTCATTTTCTCAAATGGATCAAATTATGTCATAAACAGATAAAATGTTTAAAATTATATCTTTTGCGTTTTCAAGCGATTCAAAGTCCTGTGCCAGCCTATGTACTCCACGAGCAGTTAAATAGTTAATATTGTCGATGTTAATCTAAATAGCGGGGCTTTACAAATTATTTGATCTAACTGACGTGTTTGTTAATATTTACACGTGGTTCAGTAGAATGATGCGTACTTGTTATTTTTGTCTCTTGCATTATTAGCATCTCGAAACACGTGTAGGCATCATTTTCATTATTTTAATTTTCGTCTTCAGTGACAAATTCTTGACAGAAATAAACATTTAAAATTACTTTCAATATAATCACTGAATGGCCGGTGCATATACACATTGAATAACCAGAATATGCACTGAATATTCTCATTAGGATAAAATTACAAAACATACAAATATACTAAAATCTCAATTACGCAACATCCCCATACCGAGGCAGCTGTTAGTACCATTTTTTTATATATAGATCTTTGGTATGACTCGGGCGGTGTTCGAACCCATGACCTTCCGCAGCCGAGATGGACATTCTAACCACTAGGCGACCGGAGCGGTCAAAAAGAAACAAATGATACTATAGACTAAGAGATATGTGATACAATAACAGCAAAGAGATACAAATAAATATAGCAGCAAAGAGATACAAAAAAATGTAGCAGCAAAGAGATACAAAAAAATGTAGCAGCAAAGAGATACAAAAAAATGTAGCAGCAAAGAGATACAAAAAAATGTAGCAGCAAAGAGATACAAAAAAATGTAGCAGCAAAGAGATACAAAAAAATGTAGCAGCAAAGAGATACAAAAAAATGTAGCAGCAAAGAGATACAAAAAAATGTAGCAGCAAAGAAATCAAAATAAATATAACAGCAAAGAGATAAAAATAAATACAACAGCAAAGAGATACAAATAAATATAACAGCAAACAAAAGAAGTATTAAAAAACAAGAGCTAAGCGATATGTGATACAGTAACAGCAAAGAGATACAAATAAATATAACAGCAAACAAAAGAAGTATTAAAAAACAAGAGCTAAGCGATATGTGATACAGTAACAGCAAAGAGATACAAAAAAATGTAGCAGCAAAGAGATAAAAATAAATACAACAGCAAAGAGATACAAATAAATATAACAGCAAACAAAAGAAGTATTAAAAAACAAGAGCTAAGCGATATGTGATACAGTAACAGCAAAGAGATAAAATAAATATAACAGCAAACAAAAGAAGTATTAAAAAACAAGAGCTAAGCGATATGTGATACAGTAACAGCAAAGAGATAAAATAAATATAACAGCAAAGAAAAGAAGAAAGAAGCCCACAAAAGCTAAGAGAACAAGGATTCAGCAGGTTAAGAGATAAAGTCAGAACTTGATAAAGCTAACCAATGCTAGGATATAAATTATACAAATATGGAAGAGATAAAACATAGAACAGCAGAAAAGAGATAAAGAATTTATCACGCTAAGAGATAAAGACTGCATCAAGCTAAAGGATTAAAGACACAAAAGCAGAAAAGAAACAACAATAACTAAAAGATAAAGGAAAAATCAGAAACTAAGACATGAAGGATACAACATGCTTTGAGATAACGTTTACGAAATACTAAGGTATAAAGGATACAACAGAATACTATATAAGGATACAATATACTAGGAGATAAATGATACAACATATTAGGAGATAACGGATACAACATACAAATATGTAATGATACAACTGACTAAGATACAAGGATAAATTAGACTAAAATATAAGGATATAAAATAATAACATATAAGGATACAAAAAAGATATAAGAATACAACATATTAAGATAAAAGGATACAACACACAACTATATAAGGATACCACATACTATGATAAAGGATACAATATACTTAGAGATAAAGGAAACAATAGACTAAACGATAAAGTATACAACAAAGATATAAGGATACACTTGACTAAGAGATAAAGGATAGAACAGAGTAAGAGATTAAAGATACAAAGATACTTTCTCTCTCTCTCTCTCTCTCTCTCTCTCTCTCTCTCTCTCTCTCTATATATATATATATATATATATACATACATACATACATACATACATACATACATACACACACACACACACACACACACACACACACACACACACACACACACACACACACACACACACACACACACACACACACACACACACACACACATACATACATACATACATACATACATACATATATATATATATATATATATATATATATATATATATATATATATATATATATATATATATATATATATATATATATATATATATATATATATATATATATATATATATATACACATACACACACATATATAGACACACAGAACCAGGCAGGTGGTATATAGATCTAAGTTAAAGATATATGTCTATTGGAATAAAAACATGTTTTTAGTCTTTCATAATGTAACAAAAGTTGTAAGAGAGTCTAATGGGACATTATCATCAACATCAGTCCCCCTTTAATGTTTCATGTTATATGTTCATTGAATTATTTTGTATTATCAATTACGTGTAAGTTAATAAGACTTCAAACGTGCAAATCTTTGCAAAATGATTTAGGTACAGGCGGGAAGTGGCCCATGCGAATTCATTGGTCGCTGTTGTGAGATTGCACATGAATGTGAAAAGTCTTGTTGGGTGTTTAAAGTGTATTAGTTACAAATCCTAGCAGCATAGTTGACTGTACAATATAAACATCGATTTCCATGGTGCATATTATGTGAACAAATGTAGCGGAAAAGGCGCTCTCTGCTAGCCTTTGCAATACTAGGTTTTATTTGTGGATCCAACTCTGCCATAATAATTTGGTAGTAATCTCGCTTTCATCCATTTTAGAGAACATTTATATCTAATATCTTAGCCGTTAAAAGTACATTGAAGAAAACAACAACAACAACAACAACAAATTCATTTTGCATATGAAGAGAATTGCAATAGGAGATGCAGACATATTACAATGTCGATGAATCCATCTTCAATGTGATATAATCACTTTAAAATATTAATATTTCTTATCTTTTATCACACAATTTCCTGAATTTAGAAATGGAATAACTTGAAGACTTTCCAAATGAGATCACCAGGCGACAGTGAAGAGTTCAAAGGCAAATAGGTCAAAAACTGAGGTCATGGCATGACATTAATTTTGCAGCTGTTATTTCAATTCAATGACCGTTTGATACATTAAGAACTAATCATGCTTCATGGTATTGAAAACTGCATCCGTAAATTTTGTGGAAAATATATGAAAAAAGTGTCACTTTTCTTTAACTTTATTGCACAACAAGTTCAATTAACTCACACCACGCGCTTTTAAATATTCGGATTCCATATCATAATCTAGGAGGGCGAGGAAACAGAGCCGGATCAGGTCAAATTTTTGGGTGGGGTTTTGTGGGGTTTCCAAAATGCACCAAAGCAATTTATTCAAAAATGCATAATAACCAATAAACGTGCGCAAGAATAAAACGATGATCAAATTTTAAAGCGACACGTGACTGTACATTTGGGTGTGTGTACGGCTTGTTTTTTTTTTAGCGGGGTACCCTAAAACACCTGAACTCCTCCCCCCAATCATGCCCAGGGAAACCGGAAAATATACGCCCATGGTACGAGGATTGCAAACAATTCTCACGCGTAATCTATCAGATTATAGAGTCTGATATCTGCGTGATGGCAACCAATCAAAATGCGTGATGGCAAGACACTAACCAATCAAGATGCGTGATGGCAAGACACTAACCAATTAAAATTTGTAGCTGATTTAGCTCAGTCTGTGCGTAAGTGAGATATTTTTGTACTCTTGGAGCTGGGATAGCGACAATGTATCTTTATGTCATTCTGGGGATCGAACCCGCAGTGATGCAAAACAATGCTTTAATGTTGTTTATCTAACTTTCACATCCATATCAGGTGGATCTCACACACAATCGTTCTTAATGAAGAAAATTTGTGAGTCGTTGGTATTCAGTATGCAATTTTAAGCAAATTTACGCATCGGTTTGCGATTCAAGTCGCAAAGTAGTTGTGAAGTATTTACTCTGATAATCTAGTTTCTCACAATTTCTCGAAATCATAGACAGCTTAAAACTGCGCCCTCTTCTCTCACTTTACAATTTCTTGAAATCCTAGACATCTTAAAACTGCGAATTCTTCTCTCACTTTACAATTTCTTGAAATCCTAGACAGCTTAAAACTGCGAACTCTTCTCTCACTTTACAAGGTTGTTCGCCAGACCAGTCATCACTTCCTCTCTATTGTCAACATTCATTATTCCCGAGGTGCTGTGATATTTATTCCCTCGATCATCACACGATCATGCTATAGGTTTTAAGAAGCACTATTACAGAAACAGAAAGGTTTAATGTTCCGTGGTTTATTGAAAGACAGGACTGGGATATAAATTGAAGACTAGCTTAGCTCAGTCTCCCTGACCGTGGAGGTTATCAGGCATCTAAATAGGAGGCACATGATTGGTCAATTATGTGCTGAATATTTTGATAGACAACCAAGCCTGACCACTTACTTGAAAAAGTGTAACCAACCGGGGTCAATATTCCGTCTTTATTGTTTTCAAGGCATTAAAATTAAAGCGTCGTCTCGATATTTTCTGCTTAAAACTCAGATAAATCAAAATATTCCGGTGGAAATAAATTTAAAAAAAAAACAAACAACTTGAAAATATGGCCATCCGATGAAGTCATGAACACTGCTTTATTCTAACATATTTTTTTACAACAACAACAACTACTACTGCAAGTGCTACGATTTAATACTACTACTTTTTTATATATTTTTTTTATCACGACCACTATGATGACATAACCAGGACCGGCAAGTTGGGGTGAGGTCAACTGGGGATATATCGAACAGCACTTTTTAATTAAAAAAAGATTATTTGTTTATTTTTATTTGAACAAGTACTTGGAGAGGCCCAGGGGTGTTTTTTTTTTTACCACAGGGTCCGTGTTCGCTATCTACGGTAGTTCATTGGTCTGTATGCCAGACTTAGACCAAGCAAGGATGGCTCCGAGGTCTGTCTCAATGAAGAAAGAGAAAATAAAATTAAAACAAAACCCACTTATTTTTCCTATTGCTTGCAATACATGTCTTCATGGGCTGATAAACAACAAAACAAACTTCATTGTAAGAATGACGTCATACATTATTTTCGTTACATTTATTTTCTCACGCTCTTCGAGAAAAAAACCTGAGTCAGTGTTGTATTATGATGATGATACTGTTATTTATTATTATTATTATTATTATTATTATTATTATTATTATTATTATTATTATTATTATTATATGGTCTTGTTTGACGCCTCCACATCATTCTTTCCGTTTCTCTCCGTTGCTCTACTTATGAGAAGTATAAACCATAATTAATATTGCATCAGGCATATTATTAGCTACAAATATTGCCTATTTTATTGACAATGAACGAATAAAGCTACGATCGATTTCATGCACACATTTTAAACTTTTTAACGTTGCAGCAAAATGTATTAATTTAAACCAAAACAGCCACTATATTAAGTGACCAGTCTGTCATAAAAACCCATACGGTTTCGAAAACGTCGACTTGGTTACCGATTGAGACCGCTTCAGCTGGTTTTGTTACCAGCAAGGCATCCCCTAAAGATGATCTCATAAGGGCCCAGACGTATTAGAGAAATGGTGTTTATTTCAGCAGCAATTTTAATTTCGTTAAAATCGATGTATAGATACTCACAGATAAGGCCCAGTTGCACAATCTCATAGATCTATGAACTCTGCTATGGCATGTCAAAAGCTGCAAAACTCGGCTGATATGGAATAAGTTTGATTCGCAGTGCATAACGTTTGGATTTATGTTATATATTTATATATCATATAGGGCAGTTATCTTTTATATACGATGTTTTAATCCATCTCTTACGCTTTTACATTTATATCCTATACATTTAAATCTTATTTGATAACTAAAATTCTTGTTAAATATTTCATCCGTCGGTAACTGCGTTTTGTTTGCAAAATAATTTACTTTATTTTTAGTATTTCATTCATATTCGATAATTACATTTTGTATGCGTATTTTGTATTCGATAATGCATATTCCTTTCAAAAATCTAATTCGAATCCGATAAGTGCATTTTGTATGCGACAATTTTCATTCAAATTCAAAGCTCTCAGTCCTATCTGACAATTTTCATTCACATTCAATGTTATCATTCCTATCTAACAATTTTTCATTCACAGTCGATTTTATCAGTCCATTCATATTTAATGCTCTCAGTCCATTCACATTCAATGTTATCTGTCATATTTAACATCTTTCGTTTACATTCAATGTTATCAGTCCTATCTGACAATTTTCATTCACATTTAATGCTATCAGTCCTATCGAACAATTTTCATTCACATTTAATGTTATTTGTCCTATCGAACAATTTTCATTCACATTTAATGCTATCAGTCCTATCTGACAATTTTCATTCACATTTAATGCTATCAGTCCTATCGAACAATTTTCATTCACATTTAATTCTATCAGTCCTATCGAACAATTTTCATTCACATTTAATGCTATCAGTCCATTTATATTCAATGCTATCAGTCCAATCACATTTAATGCTATTAGTCCTATCTGACAATTTTCATACACATTTAATGCTATCAGTCCAATCACATTCAATGTTATCAGTCCTATCTGACAATTTTCATTCACATTTAATGCTATCAGTCCTATCGAACAATTTTCATTCACATTTAATGCTATCAGTCCTATCGAACAATTTTCATTCACATTTAATGCTATCAGTCCATTTATATTCAATGCTATCAGTCCAATCACATTTAATGCTATTAGTCCTATCTGACAATTTTCATACACATTTAATGCTATCAGTCCAATCACATTCAATGTTATCAGTCCTATCTGACAATTTTCATTCACATTTAATGCTATCAGTCCTATCGAACAATTTTCATTCACATTTAATGCTATCAGTCCTATCGAACAATTTTCATTCACATTTAATGCTATCAGTCAATTTATATTCAATGCTATCAGTCCAATCAAATTTAATGCTATTAGTCCTATCTGACAATTTTCATACACATTTAATGTTATCAGTCCAATCACATTCAATGTTATCAGTCTTATCTGACAATATTATTCACATTCAATGTTATCAGTCTTATCTGACAATATTATTCACATTCAATGTTATCAGTCTTATCTGACAATATTATTCACATTCAATGTTATCAGTTCTATATGACAATTTTCGTTCACATACAATGTTATCATTCCTATCTTTTTCATTCACATTCAATGCTGTCAGTCCAATCACATTCAATGATATTAGTCCTATCTGAGAATCGCCCCAGGAAACTGAACAACAACGACTACTTAACTTAGATTACTATATTGAATGATAATTTGTTCTTACTTGGCATTGGGGATGTTAATTACCTGGCATTGGGGATGATAATTACTTGGCATTGGGGATGATAATTACTTGGCATCGGGGATGTTAATTACTTGGCATTGGGGATGTTAATTACCTGGCATTGGGGATGATAATTACATGGCATTGGGGATGATAATTACTTGGCATTGGGGATGTTAATTACTTGGCATTGGGAATGTTAATTACTTGGCATTGGGGATGTTAATTACTTGGCATTGGGGATGTTAATTACTTGGCATTGGTGATGCTAATTACTTGGCATTAGGAATGTAAGCTGATTCTCACCATATTATGCATATCGTTTTTGGAATGGACATTTTCTTTTAAATTCCCTGCATGTCTTCATTCACCAGACAGGTGACGTCAGATGACCCAAGATTGAAATCACTTGATACAACTAAAATAGACTCTCCGCACCCTCTCATATGTATGTATGTATGTATGTATGTATGTATGTATGTATGTATGTATGTATGTATGTATGTATGTATGTATGTATGTATGTATGTATGTATGTATGTATGTATGTATGTTATGCATGCATGTATTGTATGTATGTGTGTGTGCGTGTGTATGTATGTATGTATGTATGTATGTATGTATGTATGTATGTATGTATGTATGTATGTATGTATGTATGTATGTATGTATGTATGTATGTATGTATGTATGTGGGATGGGTGGTGGTAGGGCCGGTAGAATGTGTGTGTGTGTGTGTGTGTGTGTGTGTGTGTGTGTCTTTGATCACCCTTGGAAGTGCATCATGCAGTTTTGCACTGGAAATATAATACAAATGGATAGCATGCTATATCTCTACCATTTTAAAGCACTCACTACTGTACGATGCATTGAAAGTTTTGCTGAATTTTGGAACGGATTCCTCGATACAATGCTGAACATCATCCTTTGGTTACCATTTTGGAAGATTTAATTCGTAAGATTATACATTTTTATTTTTGGCAAATTTCACGCGAACAGTACATGGGAGGTAACTCTGACACCATTATCTTCAATGATTAAAGAAGTTATGTCCCTCCTGCCTACTTACTGTGAGATCCTGCATGGAATTTGAAACATTATGAAGAAAAAGAAAGAAAAAAAAATGAAAATCTGACTAGTGCAAAATGATAAATATTATTATTTTTAGCTTACTGTGCAAGTCGGGGAAGGGAGGTTTGGGGTTGTGGTTGGGGCGGATGGAGATAAAAATACTGTTTACAGAATCTGTGACGTGAACGATATAATCATTTTCCTTTGGTGTGAAATGATCGGCCTATTCGTCGAGTTTTCTGCGGACACTAATTTTGGTTCAATACACTTTAAATGACATTTCCACTTTAACTGACAGTTCCACTTTAATTGACAATTCCACTTTAATTGAAATTTCCACTTGAATCACGCTAAGACAATGCCATTTTTTTGTGCTATCATAGTTTATAGCGTTGACATGTTATCAAGATAGCGTAAGATACGTTGTGCTCAAAGTGTTGTTTAGACAATATTGTAGGATCAATGTATGTATATCTCCAATTATCTAGGCAAACATGTGTCTAATTTTTTTTCATCATAAACAAACGCACTATAATACCTGCTTTTCACATTCTGTTGTACAATAACCGAAAATTAGTATTCTTCATTAACTCACATTGTGGTATAGTGCATTAATGATTGAACCGCTCACGTAACCTAGTGGTTAGAGCGTCCGACACGGGAGCGGGAGGTCGTGGGTTTGATCCCCGGCCGAGTCATGATAATTACTTGGCATTGGGGATGATAATTACTTGGCATCGGGGATGTTAATTACTTGGCATTGGGGATGTTAATTACCTGGCATTGGGGATGATAATTACATGGCATTGGGGATGATAATTACTTGGCATTGGGGATGTTAATTACTTGGCATTGGGAATGTTAATTACTTGGCATTGGGGATGTTAATTACTTGGCATTGGTGATGCTAATTACCTGGCATTAGGAATGTAAGCTGATTCTCACCATATTATGCATATCGTTTTTGGAATGGACATTTTCTTTTAAATTCCCTGCATGTCTTCATTCACCAGACAGGTGACGTCAGATGACCCAAGATTGAAATCACTTGATACAACTAAAATAGACTCTCCGCACCCTCTCATATGTATGTATGTATGTATGTATGTATGTATGTATGTATGTATGTATGTATGTATGTATGTATGTATGTATGTATGTATGTATGTATGTATATATGTATGTATGTATGTATGTATGTATGTTATGCATGCATGTATTGTATGTATGTGTGTGTGCGTGTGTATGTATGTATGTATGTATGTATGTATGTATGTATGTATGTATGTGGGATGGGTGGTGGTAGGGCCGGTAGAATGTGTGTGTGTGTGTGTGTGTGTGTGTGTGTGTGTGTGTGTCTTTGATCACCCTTGGAAGTGCATCATGCAGTTTTGCACTGGAAATATAATACAAATGGATAGCATGCTATATCTCTACCATTTTAAAGCACTCAGTACTGTACGATGCATTGAAAGTTTTGCTGAATTTTGGAACGGATTCCTCGATACAATGCTGAACATCATCCTTTGGTTACCATTTTGGAAGATTTAATTCGTAAGATTATACATTTTTATTTTGGCAAATTTCACGCGAACAGTACATGGAAGGTAACTCTGACACCATTATCTTATATGACTAAAGAAGTTATGTCCCTTCTGCCTACCTACTGTGAGATCCTGTATGGAATTTGAAACATTATGAAGAAAAAGAAAGAAAAAAAAATGAAAATCTGACTATTCAATTTCTGCTATAAACCCCGTCTGTGTTAGTGTGTTGGTCAAGTACTGACATAAGCGCAAAATGAAAATCTTTTTCCAGATAAGAGTCCAATCGCCCCTACACATCCGGTTGAAAAAACACAATTTCATCTTATCTATGTATGCTTCCATTGACCAGAGTCCTAAGGTACTACGCGTTCCCTCTGTGGGCGAATATTTATCGAAAGCTTGCATACGTCGCGCTGCATATCTCTGACATAGCTCAAGTTTTTCTATATTGGTGCTTGTCATATTCGACCATAATTCACATCCATATAGGACTGCGGGTAGAATGATTCTTTTCCAGATTTTCATACTTGTTAGAGGGTTCATTCCCCCGTCTCTGATACCAATAAAATAAAAAGAGTTTAATAAGTGTTTACCTTTATCGCATGCTTCTTTTATCGCGTCATTAGGTTTAAAGTTGTACTTTAGAGGTATGCCGGCATATTTCTTACTTTTGACTACTGGAATTGGCGATTTTTTTTTAATAGAAAAGAAGGGATATAAGTTCTTCTTTTGTTTGTAAAGAGGATGCTGCAACTTTTATCTGCGTTATATTTCAATCTCCACCTTTTCGCATAATTAGAGATTGTATCGAGCAGATGCTGCATCGAATGATGCGAATTAGCCATTACAGTTGTGTCATCCGCTAATAAGACACACGGCAGGTGGAGATCGACAAGTTTTAGGCCTCGCAAAGTGTGATCTAAATCAGTGATCAAATCGTCTATCATAACGAGAAAGAACCAAGCGGACAAGATACGACCCTGCCCTACACCCTGTTTAATATTGAAATATTTGGACAATTTGCTCGCAAATAAAATAGAACTGGTCACTCCCTTAAACGAGTCTTTCATTATGCGCCACGTCTTCCCTTTTATGCCAAGTTTGTACAGCTTGTAAAATAACCCATTGTGCCAGACTGTATTGAATGCCTTAGCATTATCAAGAAATGTTACATAGACAGGAGTATCTTTATCCATATAGTAGCATATAGATTCTTTGATACAAAACGCTGCAGTGATACTACCACAATTATTCCTAAAACCTTGTTGCAATGGATTTGGAAAATAATGTGCTTAGAAAATAAAAGTAGTCTATTATATATAATTCGCTCTAGGATTTTCTGAAGCACTGGAACTATAGTTATATCACGGTAATTATTCATATCTAATTTGTTTTTTCACCCTCCTTTAAATATTGATATTACTAAACCTTGTTTAAAATGGCATGGGTACTCCTCGGCCTCGTACACCTTTTTGAAGACAGTTTCAAGCAACTATACACTGCTTTGAGTGTCCACAAACAGTAAATGCTCGGCAACAATACCGTCGTGACCACATGCCTTATCTTTATTGAGAGAACTAATTGCACTACTGATTTATTCTCTAGTGGGAATTTTGTCAACAACTTCATCAAAGTGGGAATGGGTTTCTATACTCTGTTTTTTAACCTCTGCTAAAACCATCTGGTAATGATTCCCATCGTACATATAGGTATTGTCAGGTAGTGACAAATTGGAAAAATGATTTGCCCATAAATCTCTTATAGAGTCGTCGTCGCGTACGATTTTTCCGTTAGATTCAGTTTCGTATATGTAATCAAGTTTATGTCTTTTATTCCGTATAAACTTATAGAAAGTGGAAATATCGAGCTCTGCAGCCTTTTCAAGCTCACTAAACTGTTCTCTATCACATATTTCTTTTGCTCTCAGTAACTCTTTTCCAAACAGTTTCTTTGCTTTCTTATAGTTCGCGTATGACTGAAATTCCCATCCTCTTGGCCTACCATGAGAGATCCATACCCTACGTTTCAGCCTCATTTCTGTATGAAACTTTTTTTACGTTTAGTAGTTTCCAATAGGGGTTAGCGTACGGGCAAAACCTTTTTATGGGCAGAAACCTAGAAGCTGCGTCATGTAAGATCTTTACCGTGTCTTGAATAATACTTTCAATATCAACATTTGTCACTAGTTCTGCCCTATGCAGTTGCGCTAAAAATGCATTGCGTGTTGCTTCCTTATACCTATTTATTTGTTCTGCCGATGCTTTCTTCCAATTTATGGAGGGAATTATATGTTTATCAGCCATGATTATATTATATGCAAAAGGAATGACCAACTCTGTTTTTACAGGATGATGATCTGAAATGTTCAAAGGATGGTCATCAATTATTTCGGCCTTAACCACTAAATCGAATTTGCTTTTTTGCAATAGTATATGGTCTATCAACGATTTGGATTTACCATCGATTGAAAAAAATGTAAAGTCAGGCCCTTCACAAATAGATTGACTATTAACGGATATTAAGTGCCTATCGGTCAGAAACTTTTCTAGAATAGCGCCTCTAGCGTTTGTTGTTAGACAGTTCGTTTTGGAGCTAAGCAGTGAACTCAACTGGCCATTGAAGTCTCCCGCGAGTATTGGAATGCCTTCTTTACAGAACAGAAACTGGTTCTTTAATTCTTCCATTGTTTCATTGTAACTTGCAATAGGAAAATTAGTTGACGGCAAAAGTGCTCCGAATACAAAATATTTCAATTTATCATTACATATTACTTCTATCCCTAAGACTCTATCGCTGCCGACGCTCAATAAAGGATTAACGCAGAGTGACTTCCTATATAGGATTGCTATTCCACCAAACCCTGTATGTCTTATCCTTTCTTCAAAATTCACTTTTAGCCTATTGTCAGAGCGTGAGAAAGATTTGAACTGTGGATGCAAAGTGTCTAAGAAGTTGAGTTGCTCCGGAAGAAGCCAGTGCTCAGTAAGCACTGCAATATCTACCTCATTTAGCAAAGAGTACAAGTATGGTGCACCATACATGGCTCCTTTTACGTTCCATGTCATCAGACGAAATTTTTGACTAGACATTTGTTGACCTAAAAAATAGATTTTCAACACAAGTATTACAGTGACTATAAAGTAGTTGACCATAATTTATGCATATGTATGCGACTTACTGCCCCTTTATATAGTTTCACCTGAAACTCTTTGCGTCCTTATCGCCGTAATCCTCATACCATTCTCTTGCCCATACAAAATTTGGCCAAAAACCTTTCTCTAAAAGCTTCTCAAAGTCTAAGTCATCTACCGTACTAAAGCAGTGAAAGTGTCCTTTCCTCCTCTAACACGCCAGTGCTTTAAGATCTGAGAGTCAATTATTTCTATTTCTTTTTTTCTGGCGTGCTTTTTTATTCAAGTTCTCATATCCTCTCTCGTTCTGTCAACCGGTATGATGGACATTAGAACTCGACGTTGATAAGAGTTCCTCACTCTTTTTTGTGTTCTGCAGTTTATGTTAGTTGTGATGACATCGATTGTTCTGCTTCCTTTATCCAAGTCTTTTGATGAGGTGGCTGAATGTTTTTTGAATGGTGATCTTCTTTCCCTGTCGACGTTTCTTGCATTTTCCCGTGCTGAGTATTTCTGATCATGGTGATAACCACGTTCTCCATTATCTTCAATTACTGTCAATTCTTCAGTTGAGATAATGGGTATGGTGGACATATATATATATATATATATATATATATATATATATATATATATATATATATATATATATATATATATATATATATATATATATATATATATATATATATATAAACACTCTGGCCACCTCCAAAAAAGAAAAGATGTATCTGATAAAGCTTTTTTTAACCATATATTATTTATACATGAGGTTTAAGAAAAATAAATAAAAATACTCTTATATTGCAAACAGTGCATTTGAAATACGACATTTCTACACACGGTAAAGTGCATATTCTATTAAATTAACTTTTCCAATGATATGCCCGATGTCGAGTTTATATTTCTGTAACAATAAAATTGACCTTAATGGCCAAAACGTTTATTAATAGGCACAGGCAATATAGAGATAGCATTGGCCTTAGCATCTATGGATTTAAATTGTCTATGTCCTACTGCATGGTAAAGGGTACACTAGCAAGGCAGAACTCACTTTTTAGATAAATTAATTGTCAAACACTGAGAGTCTCTCAAAGAATTTCCGAATTGTTGCTAAATGTTCTTTCCTGGTGTCGTTGTAGATGATGACATCATTGATGTAAGCATCACAATTATCTAGATCAGATATGATTATATTCACGAGACATTGAAAAGTACTTTGCGACCCTTTCATCCCAAACGGCATTACTTTATATTGGTAAAGTCTGTCTGGAGTCACGATAGCCGAAATTTCCTTTGCTCTTTCTATTAGTGGAATTTGCAAAAATCCTTTCAGAAGGTCGAATTTGGTGAAATACGTGGCTTTTCCAATCTTATCATTACAGTCATCGATTCTTTGTAATGGAAATTAATCTGTCTTTGTCACACTATTCACTCACCTACATACGGAAAGTTTTATCTGGTTATGGAGCAAGTATAAATGGTGAACTCCAGTCACTTCTACTGGGCTCTATGAAATCATTCTCCAGGAAATACTAAATTTCTTTTTCAAGGATTCCTGTTTGAGAGGGTTCATCCTGTACGGGTGTTTTTCCACTGGTTTGGACTTGACAGTTTCAACGTCATGAAAAAGTTCGTTTGTTCTTGCAGGGACATCTAGAAATAAGTGTGCATATTCAATTAATAAATGTTTAAGTTCATTTCTCTCTTTCTCTTGCAAATGTGAAAGTTTCTGGTCAAGAGCTTTCATAATTTCGAAATTCCAAAGATTTGTCACTCCAATTTCAGTATAATCCAACTATATGCCTTCACTGAAATCTTCATTAAGTGTAACAGGTACGACTAATTACATCTTTAACCTTGCTATCTCTTTCAATATACTGGTACTCCTATATTTCAATTATATCACATGAGCACTTTAACTCATTGATTTTCTTCTTAAATTTGTAAGGCCGTAAAATCTAATCTGAAACTATTTTTTGAAGAATGAGCGAGAGAGTCAGAACTCTATTACGAGATTTAAAAGTTCTCTCCATAATTTAATTTCTGACATTAATCATTTCTGGATGCCAAATTCAAGCATAATAGGCTGGAAAGTTGTAGACTTAAATTTTGAATTTTGCCCCAATTGGACATATTTAGGAAGGCCAAATGGAGTAAAAAGAATTTATCAGTGTTTTAGATTTAAAATTCCTCAAAGGGGATGCCTCTGGAAACCTTGTTGGCGCACACATAATGGTTAACATGTATTGGTTACTTGACTTGGTCTTAGGTAAGGGACCAATACAATCTACCATGATTCTACTAAATGATTCGTCAAATGCAGGAATAGGCAGATGATCATTAGGTATATTCTCATTGGGTCTTCCAACCATTTGACTAATATGACAAGATTTACAGCATTTTGCAGCATCACTTTTGATTTTTGGCCAATACAAGTGAGTCAAGATCTTGTGATTAGTCTTATTAATCCCTAAATTACAAGCCAAAGGAGTTTCATGGGCTCCTGTCTGTAAGGTTTTGGAACTACAATTTGATAGTTACTGACCACTCAGCACTAGTAGTTACTTCGAGAAGTCTCCATTTTCTCATAAGAATTCCTTTTGTAATGAAATAACAGACAGGTACTTCAGAGGTTTCAGTTTCAGTAATGGCCTTTTGAAACAAACAGGAAATCTCAGGATCTTTTATCCGTTCGAAGAAAAGTGATTATCGTTTGTCATCCTAATTAGGACAATGAGAATGCATAGTTAAAAGAGGATCACTGTCATCAATACCTTCTGATTGATCATAATAAGGAGTGCAAATTACCCCATCAAAAGCCTGACAAATACATATGTCAGCTAAAGGAATACTGCCTATATCAACATCATTCTCAAGAGCTTTCTTTGCAATAACTATGGTAACTGCACAAGCTGGGAATAAATCAGGGTATTCTTTTTCAATTGGATCGTCTTTCCGATCAGAACAAAGCTTGTTAGTTACAATTGGATTAACCAAATTCTTGTATCCAGCTAGTAATACATGAATGTCCTTTAAGGGTAAAACAAGAGACTGTTCCAACTGTCACGGATCCAGAGACTAAATCTGATGACAAATTTACACAATCGAGAGGAATATTAACAAAGCTGCACTCTACTCCCTGAAAAAGAACACTTTCATTAGATGAAAATGTCTCAGAAAAAGACAAAGAACTTGACAATAAAAGACTCTGTAAAGCTCCTATGTCCCGTAACATTTTACTAGAGGTAGGAGTGGCCGAATAAGCATCGAGTGATTATAGAACCCTTATATATGAATGGTTCTAATTCTCTATAACAAAATCAGACTGAGGCTTATCAGATCCAACAAATGTATTGCATTCAATACATGACCGTGACCTTGACCTCTTATAATAAGAGCATTTGTAATAGGTCTTACTTGATTCTGGTGCCTATTTTTCAATTTTTCGCAATCAGAAATAACGTGTCTTATTTTTGTTGTTGCATTAGGTACATCAAGGAAGAGACAAGAATCTAGAATAAAACTACTCTAAAGTTTGATTTTTAAAAGTTGTGCCATTTTGAGTTTCCGAAGTGTTTGTGTTAGGCTGAAATAGTTTTCTGCCAAAAGACTGAACCAAAATGTCTTATTTCTTGTTGCTGAAAAGGTTTCTGAAATATTGTAGCCAAACTTAAAATCTCGGAATAGCTACCCAATTCTTTGTTGAGTGCTTAGGCTCTAATGAATGGTAACAAAGAAAGCGTGAAAAGAACAAGCTTTGCAATGTTTAACAAATAATTTATTTCCCTCGAAAAAGATTTTAAAAATGGAAAAAGAACTTACAGTTTTAAGAATCAAATCCAAAAAAAACAATCGGTAAATTAAATTACAAAAATCCTAGCAAGTAAATGTTCTAATATATTCAAGTTCGAGTCCTGTTGGAAAATCTTATATGGAAGATGATGACGTACGCTGAAGTCTGTTTTGTGTTTATCTATATTTTTTTGTTGAATCACATGATTTAACACTCCGATGTTGGAAATCCGAAAAATATTTTGATAAACGGTCTTTGTCCAGAATTGCGTATGAACACATCAAATATTTCTAGAGATAGGAATTAATCCTTTAAAATCCATATGAACTGAAGAATTGTTAACATGTATTCAAACACATGGCCACAACAAAAGAAAATGAATTAACGTCATGTGTAAAAGCCCCAAACTGAACATATTTCACGAAAACAAAGGTTATATCGTATTCTAATACGCAGATTTGAAAAAAAATCACCAAATTGCGAAATCACAAAGTACTTCAGAATAAATAAGTGATCGTTTATATCACGTACTCCTAGCAGAACCATGACGAATACCAATCAGTTCTATTTAAAAAATAAAAAATTGTTTACTTCTTCACTAGTCCAATATTAACCTTGGCAACAAACAATCATTTCAAAATAAAAATGAAACTTGATTACGTGATATCCACTTACTTTAAATCAAGGTCAGGATTTAGGTCAACCTAACTTGGTTACCAGGGAATAAATTTGGTCAACCGATTTTCTTGAGAGACATCATGCCTAGTGAATAAATTTACATTACAGTAGGATGTAATGAGAAAAAAAATTTAAAACTGACAAACAATATTAAATTAAAACAATTAAAACAAATATATATCAAATCAGATATTCAGATTTACCTAACACACACACACACACACACATATATATATATATATATATATATATATATATATATAACGCACATCAGTACAGTCCTGGTTATAAAGTGCCGATCAAACTCAGACGTATCCCACCATGACATGAAAGTAAAATTTCCAATAACAGTATTAAGGAAGCAAAGACAAGCATTCCATAAGGAAGATAAACCAGCTAGTCCAAAAAAAAATAATAAACGCATCACAACCATATGTTTTTCTTTTTTGTTTCCTTCGGTCTAACCATAACTGGTTCAAGTTATTCGTCTGAACACAATTCAGCCCTATAAAAACGTTCAAAGATAAAACCAGACTGATAGGAAAAAAATGTTTTTCTTCTCTTCAAAACTAGATATGTGTAATTTTTTTTTATATTCGTTTAATATCATAATTGAATCAGAGTGGTACATTTAGACAGATGCTTGTTTAATCGCATTAATTAATTTACTGTTTAATTACATATAATCTCGAACTCGCATTAAGACCTCTTTTAATCCAAAGGATGTATCAGACAATGGGTAAATATACATCATATGATTTTGAATAAAGCCTTTTTGCATAGGTTTTCCACCTTCATGATTTGAACGATTTACCAACTATTATGCTTGGGGGGAGTAGCAGAGTGGTCTAAAGCGCTCTCCGTTACGGATCATTGCCAGCTCACCTCTGCGTGGGTTCGAGTCTCAGATTTGGCCAATGTGGGTATGTGAGTAAGCTTGCCAGCAACTTCTCGTGGGTGGGTGGTTCTTTCTGGGGGTTTTCCCGGGTTCTTCCTCGACCATTAATACTGGTCGCCATGTATTGCATATTGTGCGCTGAAGAATGGCGTTCAATCCTACAACAGCAACAACAGATATCCAGCATTAAAAAAGCAAGTGGGTTAATACAAAAGACAATCACATCTGAATAGTTATTGTTCATATGATGTTCCTGGGAAAAGCTTGCAAATTGTTAGTACCTATTTTATGTTCCTTTTTTTTTTAGAACGAATTATGCATGGGACAATTAAAGTCAAAATTTGGGGATTGCATACAGCGCAGAGGTCAATAAATAATACGGTGAAGGACACGTAAACAATCTGACATTAATAATGGAATTTCGTTGCATAGTTTTTATCGCAGGTGCCATGTCAGTGAGGGAGAAGTCCCAGTTATCTTTCTAGATTATGTTTTATGAAAGCATATGGAAAATGTGGAACGGGCAGGATGGAGATAAAGCGGCTCCTCTGAAGATGAACGAAAATCGGTGAAGTGGTCTTTTGGTAGTAAATTTACGAACTAGAATTTGATGATACGGCGGGAGATCTACATCGTTATTTTTAACTTATTGACTGAGAGAATACCCATTCGTTCTGTATTTAATACACTGGATCTCTAACACGATGATGACAAGGAATATGACTGTATTAATATGGCAGTTAAATGCTATAACAAAAGATAGTAGTCAAAATAGGTACAGTAACAGCGTAGCATTCTTTAAACTGAAAACTTATGGTGAAGTGAAAATAATATTTTCCCAAAATTATTCTTAGTTACAAAGGTGCCACTCTTCGAAACATTTCATATTGTTATTCAAACCCAAATTTAATTTATGTCTCTCTGTCTACCTGTCTCTGTTTCTGTGCTTGTCTGTCTGTCTCTCTGTCTCTTTCTGTATGTTTCTATCTATCTGTCTCTCTCTTTCTGTCTACCTGTCTGTCTGTCTCTGTGCCTGTATGTCTGTCTCTCTATGTCTGTCTCTTTCCGTCTGTCTGTCCGTGTATGTCTGTCTCTGTCTGTCTGTCTGCTCTCTCGCTCACTCTCTCTCCTATTCAGTTCGCTGCAAATCGTAAATTCTCATTCGTTATCAAATGATCACAATACACATACGAAATCATTTAGGGCATATTTAGCGACAATTCTGTTAGCACGTAGTTTAAAAATAAACATGAATTCTATGCTCTCTTTTCGTACATAATAACACACGATCATTGATATTGATTTGTAGAACATGTCACACGGTGTTCAGACTGGATTGTATAGACGACATTTTTTATATTCTTTTTTTTTAATTACCATTCTATTACTAATCATCAACGACATCATTATCAACATTCAGCAGCATTTACACGTTTTTATTTGTTAGTTTGATCTAATTTTAAACTGTTAAGTCAAACTTTGAATCAGAGACTCGATTCCAAGATCCACCATGTACGGATGAAAGAACTTAGCTTAATTGTCGCTTTAACTAAGATTGAGACGTCGAGAATTCCATCAATCTGTGGATGTTGGTGATTCAATTAGACTAGAGTTTTGCCATTACTGAAGCACTGAAATAGAGAGTAGGTCTTCCTACTATTTATACATGACAAGAATGATGGGTAAATTTCACATGACTATGTTTCAAAGCAGTAAATAAAATCATCTTCATAGTGAACAATGAGATGTTTGATAGAAAACATGTTTGAGGCGGTCACGAAGCAAAGGAATTTGTATACTACGTCAGACAGGTCTAATGTCTAGTTTGTAACACAAGCTCACATAATGTTTGTACTCAATGTGACTGTAGCAGAGAACATGAATTCTGATTAACACAACAATCTCTTACTGTCTTTACCTGCTTATAGGACGAGTCCAAACCTCATATACCCAGATCTGCCGGCGCATTATGAGCCTGGAGATCTGGGTCTGTGAAGTTTGTTAGGACTGTTCAGCAGTAAAACAACAAATGAGACTCCGGTTTGCAGGCGCCATATACTTCAGTAGATAAATGTCTTTGGTGTTTGCGCTTTGACTCGACCTATACATGAGTTCAGACGGTATCGTAGTGATGGAAGCAAGAAATTAGTGATAGAGGTTTATGTATTAAACGTGCAACAATCAATGACGCGTAATGACCTTTCCTACAATTATGCTTCATCGGTGACAAGAGATAATCTATCATTGCTTCGTATATCAGTCCAAAATATGTTAGTCGTCTATGGAGAGGTTGATGTCAAGATGCATGAAAAGATTGGCATTGTTCTCTCAGACTCGTATATCATAAGTGAGAGTAAACGAAATGGTCTCGCGGGAACCTGTTATGCCATGGACAAATTGCGTGCGCATCGATCGTCAAGTTACTCAAACCTTTCAGTGATGTAGAGATGAAAACATCGGCCCTCCAAAATCTACTCCACTCGCCAGATGACACCTTCGAGTTCACACGATTCTGCAACATAACAACTATTAACCTGCTCGTTTCGACTTTGACCACAGTAACTGGAAACATGTTGACTTCTCTGCCCTTCACATTGGCCTTGTTACAAACCTTTCAATTAGACTATAGAATGAGAGTTACATCCGAATAACTCAAACGTTGCGCTGTTAATTTATACCGCACTCCTCATCTCAATCACTTTCTGTCAACGTATGAACACACCACCAACTCACGTGTCTGCATTGTGCACCTGCTCAGCGATATTGAGATCTTCAAGATATTCTGTCTTTAGTCGATTTGTTTTTTGATCCACTTCATGGAAAACATCTTGCTATTTATAATATCAAATCACACGAGACGCTCTGTTGTTTAATCAGCACTGCGAGAACATATTCAAATGAGCTGTTTGATATCACACAACCTATTTACAAGCAAAGATACAAATAAATCTGCCAAGATAATGGTCGAGGCTAGATGTTTTCAATGACTCATTAGTGAAGCTTTTCAGTGAGCTATTGGTCTCTAAAGGAGCGAGGTTACCCACGTTCTAAATATCAGTGTTTAAGACTTGCAGAAGGATCATAAAAGCAGCCGGGCCATGTCTTTAATCTGATGGTCACCAAGTTATAAATCTTTACATAGAGCAAGATATAATTGCAGGAGCTCCTGTCCACAAGGTTCAGTTGTCGCCATTTAGATCAAACTCCAGGTTCGTGATGCCAATAATCTGAACGCATGAAGCACATTGCAAAGCCTGATCTTTTATTTTCATTGACTAACAACGAAACAAACGTTTAAAAACTCCAAACAATTTGCGAAGAAAGATGGAGCACTTCCGTCTATAGTGTCGGAGTTGGAGAGAAATGACACAGAACTTATAGAGATGTGCATGTGTGTAAAAGCATATGCTGAATATGGGACCTTGATGTAGATCGTTACATGGGTAATGACACATTACCGCATGTGGAGAAAGTTTCTATACTGTATCTTGACGTTCGCGTCATCAAATGCAGGAATAGGTTACAAATGAACCTCATGGCTCTATTGATTTAGTTCCATATTATTTATATACTTCATTTTTAAATTTCAAGGAACCGAAACAATTCATGACCTTGTGATAAGTAATATTGACCCCTAAATGACCAGCCAAAGGAGTTTCATTGGCTAGACTAAGAAATTCTTGTTGATATCATCTCAGAACTTGATAGCTCACCGACCACTCGTTACTATTGGTTATCATAGGTATTCTCCATTGTCTCGTAAAGACCCCATTTTTCACAAAGTAGCAAACTGCAGCTTGTGTGACCCCAGTTTCAGAAATAGCCATCTGAAACAAACATGAGATGAAAAGATCTTGTTTTGGTTCGATGACTAGTGATTGTCTTTTGTCACCCTGATTAAATTAATAAAGATCTGAAGTAAAAAGAGGATCACTCCAGGAAGCAAAAGTTATTTCATCAAAATAGGGACAAATAAGTGTATCAGCTAAAGGAATAGTTTTCTGATCAACATCATTCTCAAGAGGTATTTTTACGTAACTCTTGTAATAGCACAAGCTAGGTACAAATAAGGGCTGTTTCTTACAATAGTATCAAATCTTTGATCCAAACAAAGCTTGTTGGTTACTAGTGGATTAGCCGTATTTTATCTCCTGCTAAATCATTGCCTAGTAATAAATGAATACTTTCCATAAATATAGAAAACACTGATCCAACAGGCACAGTACCGGATTCTAAAACTGATGCCAAATGACCACAATAGAGATGAATATTAACAAACCCGCACGCTACTCCCTGAATAAGAGCACTTTAACTTGAAGAAGACATAACCAAAACCTGATAACAAATATCTTTGCGATGATCCCGTGTCCCTCGATATTTTAATAGCTATCGGGTTGGCAACATCACAAATAGGTGATATAGAACCTTTGAAAAAAAATTGCTCATACGTCTCCAAAATATTATTCAGACTGGGGTTTGTTTGACTTAGCATGTGTTGTTTACAATACACGTGACAAGGACCTCTTTGGAATATGAGTGAGTGGAACAGCCCTGACTTTGTTCTGTTGAGTATTTTTAAAATTATAGCAATGAGAAATGACGTGACCTTTCGTTTTTCAATAAGTGCACATCGGAAGATTTATCATCGGTTTTATCAGATATTTGAGTCTAAACCTTGTATATTTCCAAAAAGTACACTTTGTAGTAATAAAGTCAAAATGGTCTCTTTGATATTACATGATTTCAGTACTCTTCTCAAAGCGAATAAAGTAATTATCTGCTTAGTATTTCTGAAAATGAAAATCTAATATTTTTAGTAATATCAAAATTTAAATTGATGTGTAAGGGGAGGGCGGTGTTCTGCCTGTCAGTTCTAATTCGTTTAATCTATAGTGCATTCCACTTTCTTTTCTCTGTATCTGCATTTGTATCTTCCTCTTTTTCTCTTTCTGTCTCTTCTATTGCCAACCCATTTCTTCTCTCGGAATTTGCATTTATTTCTTTGGAGGAAAGTTAAGCGTGCGCACACTCTCGCTGAATATTGAATATTCTAAACTCGTAACTAGTACAAATATACTACACACACACACACACACACACACACACATTCTTGTTACGAGTTACGAGTTAAGGCTCTCATAAATGGTAACAAAAAGCGTGAAAACAGCAAGCTTTGTAAAATTGAACAAGTAATTTATTTCCCTGGAAAAAGATTGTAAAAGATGGAAAAAGAACTTACAATTTTAAGAATCAAATCCAAAATAATCCAAGAATAATCCACGAATTAAAGCACAAAAGTCCTAGTAATGAAATCTAAAAGATTCAAGTTCGAGTACTGTTGGAAAATCCAAGACGGAAGACGCTGACGTACGCTGAAGTCGGTTTGGTGCTTACACACTCCGGTGTTGGAAATCCGAATAAAATTAAACCTTTTTCCTATAATTCTGTATGAGAACATCAAATATTTCCAGAGATACGATTTTATCCTTTAAAATCCAGTTGAACGGAAGGAAAGCTAACATGGACTTAAAAAAAACTGGCTACAACAAAAGTAAATGACTTAGCGTTATTTGTAAAAGCTCCAAACTACCTATATTCACTAAAACAAAGATTATATCGTTTTCTGATAAGCAGTTTCGAAACAAATCACAAAATTGCTAAATCACGAAGGGTTAGAAGGATTCCCGTGATCATTTATATTACGTATTCCTAACATGACCCTAACGAGAACCGATCATTTTACTTTAAAAATTAAAGTTGTTTACTTCATAGTTCATTAGTCCCATCTTGACCTTGACAACAACCAATCATTTTAAAATTAAAATAAAACCTGTTTATGTGGTGACGACTAACCTTAAATCAAGGACGGTCAGGATCTTGGTCAACATTACGTGTTTACCAAAGAGTAATTTAGGCTAACCGAGTTTCTGAAAAGTCATCATCTCTAGTGAATACATTTACTTCACAAAACATATAATGAAGAGGAATAAAAAAATTTAAAACTGACAAACAAACAATTAAAGTTATATTAAATCAGATATATGTAACACATCAAAGTAAGGAATATATCTATACCAAATCTTTAAGCACAGTGTTTGCATTAAGTTTGAAAAAGCCAATGAAATCGACTGAATTTCACGTCTTTTTTGGATGGGACATAGCGTGGATGAGTAACGTGGATGGGACATAGCGTGGAGGAGTAACGTGGATGGGACATAGCGTGGAGGAGTAGGATAATTAAATCAGTGTTTTATTTTCCATGCAATGGCCTTGTAATTCTTGCAAGGCGGTCCAACCAACACGAGTCAGTCAAAAGGATTAGCCAATTGTTGAAAATTAAAAACGTCAACAAAAAAGGAACAATTAAAACTATTTATTATGTAAATATGCTATGCACTTACAAGAGAGGTACATTTTTGCTTCATGCGTGCAGCGATTAGTCATAGCTGTGGTTAGATATATAAATTTGAAACCATGCGTGTAGTGATTACACACTGCGATAGATGACTGTGACATTGTCATATTACGATTTGTTTGATTGAGTATGATTTATTAACAGAAACAAAAATGCTAGAATTTTCCCTGGCTTTGACTCTGTATTTCATCATACTGTTTGAGGTGACGTATCTGTGCTTTGAAGAATATCGAAAACGAAATTATCCATCAGGCCGCAAGGGGGTTATTCTACCACCTGGAAGTCTTGGATTACCTATTGTGGGTGAGACACTGGAATTTGCAAGAAAAAGGGTAAAGTTTTCAATATTTTTTAAATATTGTTTATTATACGTCGATTGCACAAATAAGTTGTTTTAATTTTTATATAAGACATCTCATATGATTGCACAAAGAAGTCTTTTTAATTTTTATATAAGACATCTCCAATGATTGCAAAAAAAGTTGGTTTCATTTTTATATAAGACATCTCAGAAATATGATTGCACAATGCTGTGTGGTCTATGACACGAAGGAAACGCGAGAACCTGGACAAAATCACTAACATTTGATAATCAGTCGCATATATTATGCATAACAGTGGATCAAAACAGGAACTGCGGTGGTACGTAGCGAGGCGTTTTCACCACGCATATGAAATAGTTTTTACTCAGTTTGAAAGGGTCCCTCGAGTAGCCTAGTGGTATAAAGCCCTTACCGTTACGGATCACTGCCATCTCATCTGTCTGCGTGGGTTCGAGTCTCTGGTTAGGCCAATGTGGGCATGTGAGAAAGCTTTCCAGTAGCTTCTCGTGGGTCGGTGGTTCTTTCTGGGATTTTTCCGTGTTCATCCTCCACCACTTATATTGGCCACCAAGTATAGACTATCTTGTACTGAAAAATGGCTACGAGGACAATTATTACAGATTTTGTTGAATGCAAGACGGTATTTTTAAAATTTTCTAATGATGTAACGTTTTTCAATGCGATTCTATGTGCTCCGTCCCCCACAATCGTCCATAGTGCTCAGAGTAAATATTTGATTTCGATGTAGACTGACGAATATAAATAATTCGAATTTTGATTTCGATGTAGACTGACGAATATAAATAATTCGAATTTTGATTTCGATGTAGACTGACGAATATAAATAATTCGAATTTTGATTTCGATGTAGACTGACGAATATAAATAATTCGAATTTTGATTTCGATGTAGACTGACGAATATAAATAATTCGAATAGAACTCATGGTGATTATTGTGAATGTGGTGGTAGTGTGGTTGTTGGTGGTGATGTCGATGATGATTGTGGCTATGGTGGAGGTGGTGTTGATGATAGTGATGTAGATTTTTGCTTTCTTTGTTGTTTATGATTGTGTTTACGGTATTGCTATTATTGTTGCTGATGCTATTTTGTTGCTTCTAATATTTCCCATAGCTAAAGAATGATGGTGAAATTTATTTGATTTGTTTAGCAAACCTGTTGTCATCAGGATTTTTGACTTTACTCCTTTGTCAACATTTATGGACAATTTTGTAAAAGGTCTCAAATTGCAGAAAAGTTTCAGATTAGAGTTATTTATTTTGATCCAAATTGTATGAAGGGCGAATACTGCAAATATTTAAATATTGTTAACATAATATTATTGTTTTGTAAATCACTAAGGAAACACTCATGCAAAGGCCTTATTATTCCGCGTCAAGAAAGGAAACCGCATGCAAAGGGCTAACTTCTCCACGCCAAGGAAGAATATCTCATGCAAAGGGCTGCTTGCTCTTCGCCAAAGAGCAAAGTATACGAATTTCAGAAGATATTTCAACCATTCTGATGTAACCTGATGGACCTGAAATCTAATAGAAGACTGAATATCTGCAGTGACAAACTAATACACAGTGCAATACTAAATAATTATCTCAGATTGGTGTATGGGAGACAACTTGTTTTTCTTTCTTTTTAAAATCAGTCACTTGCACACTTGCAACCAGTGTATGATCAAATAATTACATACATATTTTTGTAGACATAATTTAAGTTGTATATGTTTGAGTTCACATTTACGAGTCAATATAATATCTAAATTACAGTCGCTGATTTTAAAAAAAATTTATGTTGCAATGGATTTTAATGTTAATAAATTCTTAGGAAGGCGATTCTGAAGAACATTGACGATGACTTTAAATACTATAGATGAGGCATGTTATATTTACTTCTAATAGATGTTTTGTTTAATAACTTATGACTGAGACAAGTTGAGAGAAATCGAATCTGTGAAGCCCCTCCATACAACGGAGTCTGCCCCTGTTTAAGGACGGTTCGAAACATTGAGACAAGGTTGCAAGTGCCGTCTCAACACTTCATGTCACCATCTCAAGACGGTTACCGGATAAAGCTGACATTTTACCACAGAAATTAAAGCTACACTTTCATCTTTGAATTACAGTGAAACCTCTCAAATTTGTTTTATCATCTTTTAGGAATCCACTTCTACGCTGACCACACGTTACTGTCCCAAATCGTACAGAAATCTGTTTTCTCAAACTGTTGGCAGCCAATTCACACTGTAAGGGACTGACAATTTAGTTTTACATTTGTTTCCTCAAAAATAAATTTCTGACCCACATTCTGCTTAGAAACAAAATACCAGCCTTCATCCCTCCTTCTTCACTGATCTCCTCCCACAACACACAAAGATTGAAATGTCGGTCAATGAGACTAATGACAAAGGTGATTTAGCAGCCAAGGATATCTATCCATGTGTCAAATGGAAGATTCCATATACAAACATGACATAATACATGTTCTATATACTGGGCAAAATGTTAAGTTCCACATACAAACTTCGTAGCACTGTATCATCACTGGAGAGCAGAACCCCTCATGTGGAACAAATCACACACATGATCAGTTAGTGTTACGACTGTGTCTAGGACACTCACCTGATTCATGCATACCTCCTGAATGGTAATCTTTGACCAAAGCTAATATCCTGCCAGTTTCTACTGACAGGAAATTTGGTTGTGAATTACAGCACATCAACATAAATAACTATTGAGACAACTGCAAGTTAAGGTCCTGGACCAAGGACACACTACATAAGCCGACCAGGCTTGGGCTGATTGTAGGATTCAAATTACCATTCCTTTGGTAGCCAATATATTTGTATATCGCAATGGTAACATTATATAACATGGTAAAAGGACAAGGCCATCACTCTGATATGATATACCATCCAAGCTTAACGATTAAACTATAATTTTGATAAAGAGTGAACAAAAAAAAGCATCGTTTACCTCTCATTTTAAAGATGTTATACATATCTTTTTGCATAACGTTTACATAAGGAGGCTTTTGTTTGTTTCTTTCTTTGATTAGGATTTTTAACGTAGCTTTAACAATTTTTAGTCATATCGCTACAATGTTTGCAGTGAGGAAGTTTATAGAAATGTCCAGCACTGGGGCATCATGCCGCAAACGATTAGCATGATGTCCCACCCAGTCACATTATCCTGACACCAGACCGACCAGTTATAACACTAACCTCTTATTGCTGAGCGTCAAGCGAGGCAGCTGTTAGAACCATTTTTGTAAGTCTTTCATATGACTCTGCCGGGGATCGAACCTATGACATTCCGCTTACGCGGCGGACGCTCTAACCACTAGGCCACCGGAGCGGTCACATAAGGAGACAATTTGGTCATTGCGTAGTCCTTCAACCAGTTCGTTGTATTAGCTTTCATTCGTTATTTTGCCTGATGTGTACTGGTGCAGGTAATTACGGGACATAATGAACTTGCTTACACATGTTAAAAGGACAAGGCCATCACTCTGATATGATATCCCCTGCAAGCTTAACGAGTAAACTATAATTTGATAAAGAGTGAACAAAAAAAGCAACGGATTGGTAGTGTAACATGATAGACCTGAATGGATGCTGGGATCAATGACGGCACGACACAATGTGATGAAATATGGAATTTTATGGAATGGATTAATACAAAATATATGCTACAAATACATTGATTCTTTCACACTCTAAAACATACGTCTCCTTCAATTACTCTATGCAAACATTCACAAATAGGAAAACAAAAAAATGGTTCCCATACAAATGTATGACGGTAAGATTAATAATATCTCACGCAATGAGATTGAGATTAAAAACAAATCTCATGTTATATATATATATATATATATATATATATATATATATATATATATATATATATATATATATATATATATATATATATATATATATATATATATATATATATATATATATATATAGGTATTGTTAATGTGCATACTTTCCTCGTACATTTATCCATGAAACTATGTGAATATCTAATGCTCTTGGTTTACTGATAGCTCAGGTCAGTGTCCTTATTGGTCATGGGTCATCAGTCTTCAAGTAAAACGAAAGAAGTCCCAAAACAGACAAAACCCAGATCAGCCTTACTATAAATTCACCGAGTGGTGTAAAGGAAAGGCAAATTTGCAGCTTATTTATTAAACCGAATTATCTGTGGAGAGTAAACTCTGTGCAAGAAGATAATCTGTGTAAGAGGAGAAGAGAATCTGTGCAGTGGAGAATCTGTGCAAAGGATAATCTGTGCTGAGAAGAATCTGTTCAGAAGAGATTCTGCGTAAGAATTGAATCAGTGTAGAGGAGAACATGCAAAGGAGTTGCAAGGGAAAATATGCGCAGAGGAGAATCTGAGCAGTGTAGAACACTTGTTAAGATGAGTAAACAATGCATGTTTGTTTTCCTCCATTTATACTACACAATTCTAATTATCATGGCAACATCAGTAGGCATTTATTAGGATACTCCTACTTCGTTTCCAAAATCAAGTGGATTGTGCAGGAAAATATTACTTACGATATGATATGGACTTTACACATACGTAAGTAGATATTTATAATCTTGTTTTTGAATGCTAGAATACATTTGTGGCAAGAGTAAAATATAATATCTATACTGTATTTTTTATGTACAGCAGGAAGTATAATGAGAGAGACACGGGTTCAATTAGAGACACATCTTTAATTAGTCTGACAGAAAATAATTGAGAAACAATGACACTTTTGGTCATAACATTTGCTTTGCTACAAGTATACAAACAATCAAAAGGGACATTATGGAACATTCTGCTTTAGCACAAGATAAAAACATGTGATTGACAGTTTTTATTCGCTTACTTTTGTATGCCTGAATATCATCTATGTAAAAGATGACAAAACGATGATAATATGAAAAGAAAAAAAAACCCAGCTTCACTATCAATCTTCAATATTGTTTTTAAATAGAACTTTAAGTATTTGCATTATGCGTGGTTTGAAATTGTCAGTTATAACTGAACATGAAGCAGGAATCAATGATTACAATAAAGCCATAATTATTAGAATGGTCCTGAAGATATTATTGTTTTATCTCTGATTTCTTTGTCACTTTACACCATTTTTCCTTAGAGATTCTTTTAACTTATGTCCTAAATGGTGGTACGAAACGCGAATTTTAAGATTATTTTTAATTGCATCGAAAACACATCTGATTCAGAGAGAATTTAGCTTTTTTTTCTTTTGGCTGTTTCACCAGCTCGTGAACGGAAGGGCGAAATTTGGAGTAAACATTTAATTCCCAATATCAAGTTCACTTTTTGCAAATATTTATCTGTCACTGCTTAGTTTTGACCGACCTGATTTAGACCTATTATCGAAATGATTTAGACCCCACAGAGACCATGACTAGGAAAATACCATATTAACTAGCTTATCAGTCGAGCCCCATTGCAAATGCACAGACTTAAATGTGCCGTCGCATAATGCTCTGGCCGATTTTGGTTTGTGCAGTTTGTTTGGAGTAATCAGTAGAACAAGCAACATATACCCTGATCTGTTTTTTACTACGGCTATATACGGTACATATACCCTGATCTGTACTTTACTACGGCTATATACGGTTCATAAATTACGCAAAAAGTGGTAAGCGGAGATAATGAGGTCATGTACTAAACCATTGTCGCCCCATTATGCATGAAATGTTAGTTCTTTATAGAGTTGAAAATACAAGTTTTTAAACATTATAGTGATAGATACATAAAGAGAAGGCAGCCTTTTATATGCTCTCTTTCAGTTAATCTAAACGGTTTAATGGACACTAGTGCCACCCAAAGTTTCTATTGCAAAAATAACCGTCTCCATTTCATTGTATTGTCCTGGTGTCTGGGACTGTTCTAAGACTGATTCGTGAGCAGAGAACGTTACCAAAACTAAGGGCTATGACTGTCTCTCTGATGCCACCTGCTTTTAAAATGAAAATCCATAACCGTCAACATTTATACATTTGTCAACTGTTCACAGGAATACAAAATACAAGATGGCTGTTTGCCAGAATTGAATATTTAATACTACTGACAGATATACAACATCCGCACAGAAACTGGCATAAGGAGTTTCCTAAAAAGATTAATTGCAAGAAACTTCTATAACGTTGTGTAAACATGAAACATGGAAACTGCAAATCAGCACCCATGCTGTGCTTTATTTCATACGAGCAAATCGATTACTAAAGACTCGAATCTACCACGCATTATACACATGTGTGCTAAAAATGCATATGCAAATAAAGTATAGATCTTCAGGATATAATTCTCCAAATGAGATGAACTCTTGTTGATCGATAGCAAGCCTTTGTTTGTTCAGAAATTGGAGACCTAGATCAGAGATATGCTGGTAATAACGTTGTTTCCGTACCAACATGTTCAAGCGTGCCGATAAACTATATGCTGGCGGGTATAGTCCAGTCGATAGTTCAAGAGTTTAAATACAGCGAACGGCTATTTACTTCGAGTATATTAAAGTATAGAGATATTGCCATTGAGCAAAACACATTCTCAGTGTAGACATAATCCGTTTTAAACGGAATAAATAACCTATTCCTGTTTTTTTTTTAATGGACTCGTTGTTCATTTCTATTTTGATAGTCAAACATACATTAAAGTAATATACTGTTTTAATTAAAGTGCCATACCAGTGTAGATAACGTAAATCAAATTCAGTATTATTTGAATAGAAAATAAAGTCTGGAAGCGGTATAAACAAACCCGATGGAAAAATTCTCCATAATAAATGAGAAATACGCTCAGGTGTGTTTTCGAAAATATTACACATCGGACCGCATTTATCGCTCGGTAATTTCCGGAGTGTATAAATCGTCTGACGTCACATTATGAACACACGTCTTACTTCCGTTTCTATCGAAACATAAACAAAGCACGTTTTCCGTTCCATATTAGTTATTTTATCATCCCAATCATGCCAAAAGCACATCGTGGAGGTACAAGCAAGGGCAGCGGGGTCAGGTGTGCTGCAGCAAATTGTGGGAATACAAATCTGATGGGTTTTCCATGCATTCCTTCCCGAAGGACCAGTCACTTCGTCGTAGGTGGACAGACTTTGTAAAAATCAAAAGAGCAAACTGGGATAGTCCGACTGAGTTTTCTGCCCTGTGCTCCTTTCATTTTACACCCGAATGCTTCCCTTTTACGTATAGATTTAAGGTGGAGCATATGTGTAGGGCACCAAAGAAAGTCAATGATGATGATGATGATGTTCCGTCTATCCACTGTGTGGAGGAAACTGACAACCAAACCAAGGTAAACAAAGGTATCATAACCTTCAACACCCAAGCATCAGCTGTGTAGACTTCAAATGCTGTCACCATCAGAAGAAGTTACTTGTCAAGTGTCACCGCCAAAAAATATAAGAAGGGGCTATTCAAAGAGAGAAGCAGCAATGGTGAGTTTTTAATAACAAGTACCATATTATTATATCTATGATATTCAACAAATCAGTCACCACATCATTTCCATGTGTACCCTAAATCAGTCACCGCATCATTTCCATGTGTACTCTGTAGAACGTTTTCATAATTTCCAAAATAATGCAGTAAACATCCAATCAATCAAGAACTGAGATATAAACATTTGATAAATATTGTCACAATTTTCATGCCTTCAATTTTGACCATTTTAATAGAGAAATCTTTCTGCTGGTTGATTTATAAGGCCTACATATATATTTCATTGTCAGACTAATGTGTGCATCAGATTTAATATAGATATTTACAAACATGATGAGGTTTATTCCCATCCCCAATTAATAAAAATCTACAAAACAAAATGGAATGTCGGTGGTTCTTCCCAGAGTTTTCCAGGGTTCTTCCTCCAACAGTTATACTGGATGCCATGTATCGCCTATATTGTGCTGAAAAATGGTGTTAAACACTAGAACAACAACAACAACAACCAAATGGAGTAGAAATTTTACAATATTGTATACCTCAAACTTATCTTTGTAATGGAAACACAATATTTAAACTCCCAATGTAGATGACAGTACATTTAAAAAACAAAAACATGATATTTGGTATGCAAAAGCACATTGGGGTCTTATTGAGTAAATGTCATATAGGCATGTGACTCACACTAACTTTATTGGTCTAGTAATTTATTGAATTTAGATATATTTTTGTTAGTGCACATTTTAATTTTCATTAAGATAGCATAAAACCAAGTTAAGATGAAAATATTTTATAATTTATAGGATCTAAAGTATTTTAAAAGCTTGAAGAGATTGTGATCAGCTGGCAAATGAGAGATACCACTCTGTAATCAATCATTTTGCACCAAAGATGATTGGTTTATCTTATCATGGAGTGCTTTCAAGGTAAATCTTATATTATTGCACACACAAAAATACTGTTTCAGGTTTTGTAGTGTTTTATATATAGTCCAATATATTCATCTTCAAATTAAATCATAGATATCAAGATCTGATTTTTTTATATCCTGCAATGTAACATTGTATAACAGTTTTTAGTGTTTTGGAATGTTTGCAAATAAATTATTTGTTTTTTGATAGAATTATGTATTATATTTTGCATCTTTATTTACTTTGAAATAAGCGTTGGCTAGCTGCATTGCATTTTAATGAAAATAGCCAAAGAGAGCAAGCGAGCACTAAGAATAGGAGGGCCAGATATAAAATAGTGTATCCAAAGTACAAGAATGGAGAATACACTGTCAGGAAAATCCTAGTTGACTCAACATATAGTATGAATATGCATTAGTAATTAATGAACAGATTGACACTCCTTTAATTTTAAAGATCAAGATTTCGCCCTATGGTAAAATAATAAAAATATGCAAACAATTGTAAAGACAAATACTTTTAATTCATGTATTAACTTAAACACAAAGCTGCCGTTACAATGCATATTAAATTTTCTTTAACTTACAGATTATGTTGAAAGTCTGATGAAAACAGCATTTACATTTGGACAGGTAAATGATGAAGGAGACAAACTTTGGGCAGATGTACCACAACCTATGTGCAGTCTGTATGAGAAGCCTGAAAAGGATATTGCTACTCAAAATCTTCTTAGAAGGGTTAATCGCTGTCAACCTCATGAAAGCATGTGTAGTTCAGGGTTTGATCAGGAAAGGCAGGGCGTATCCTCTGAACAGCACATGATGGAATGATGACCCTCATTTCCTTGCCCAAGAAGTGCCAATATCACCGAACAAATTGTCTATGTGCTGTATACAAATGTCTTCTGAAATAATAATTTGAAAACTAAGTTGAGATAAATTATGCTTTGTGCATTAGATCAAATTAGGAAATCAAAAGTTTTAGTAGATATTGTTATTGGTCTAGTGTGATTTATCGTTAATTTTTATACCAATAAAGTTATGTGATTCCAAAATAATTTAAACAATGGATGGTATGTTATACATTGTATGCCTAGTATTCACTGCAGACACTTTTGACCTTCTCTATGTCACAACACTATACACATTCCCTTGCTGTGGGCATTACCAAACAATGTCCACAATTACACCTAAAATAAGTTTTTTTTAATGCATTGTGCTGTGCTTATCAAATTTATTCCTATATTTATGAACACATCAACATCACAGTACAATGATGCAAACTGACTAATGTCAGGAACAGGTAAAACATTTAGTATAGCCCTGTAAAATTAAATTAGAGATGAAAGAAAATAGAAGTTGCAAGTAGATTACTACCAAATAAAAAAAGTTTATTTTATAGTTTATAACATGCACTATTTGCATACATAAAATAAATTAGAAATTTTAACTTATAATACAGTGTACAAAATATGAATCCAATTTTGCTATCATGTATCAGTAAATATCATGTCTATTTCAAAAGTTGTGCAAAAGAGGACGTCCTCTCCTAGGAATCTTAAGTACTTCTACATCGCATCAATTTTTTCACAGGTTTTCGAAGCTTACAACTGTTATCCAATGTACCTTTTACTTATCAACGTATAAATACGTCTCTACCCATGAAATGCAATACACTTTCACATCCTTTATTACAGGTGAGAAACATTCATTTGTAAACGAATATGATACTGTGGAACACTACTGCAAATATCGTCGGATACATATATTTATCGTAACTTAGGCCGTAGCCATATTCAGAAAACAATTTCCAAGAACTGTCCGTCAATCTATCTTGTCTTTCTGCTTCGTAATCTTCATTTGCAGCTTTGGATTCGTCGGTATTGGAAAATTTAGGGTTCAAACTGGTTCGGATTAATTTGGGCGTCGGCAGCCGCTTGTACACCATTATCATAATATTCTGAGCGTATTAAATCACCATCTTCGAATGGCTAAGACCCGCAGGACAGTGACAATTCACTTCCTTCAAAATCGCAATTTCGTGTTGAGTATCTGAAGACTTTTTCATAATGTAACGATACCGACTCAGCCATTGTTTACAACAAGTGTTCATAATGTGACGCCACGCTTTGTTTTCACTAACTATCGGAAGTGGTCGGCAGTTGCGTTCGGTTATTATCGTAAACAGGTGTAAATGCGATATTAGATCGGCTCCCATGCAGTTATTACTTAAGATGTTTCAATTGGATTTTTTACATTCGTATTTTGAATATATATTCTCATTAACCAAGAAATAAACTGAATAAGTGTGGATACACTGTTATGGCACTTTAAGTACTTTCATTTTCACTCTTTTAAATCTGTTAGAACGAGAGCTTAAATGTTCTTTTACATACTGAGAGTCAGTCACTAATCAATTATCAAACCTGTTATACTATGTCCAATCCATTTCGCCGATTATCAGTTGCATGCAAGTTTTAATACCGTTGATACGTTAGACTGTGCTTGTTCGCATCAAATCGCCGTGCGCTGTACAGTGTTATCATCAAAATAAGTGAAATGAAGGTCCAGACGTTTCATCGAAACCTTGAATAGTAAAATATTTTGTTGTTGCTGCTACTGTTACTGTGACAGGTGTATTTTGCATAATGTGATAAACGTCAGTTACGAGAAGAAAGGGAGTTCTCAAATGTTGCCCTTATGAGAAGATATTCTTTTTTTTAGCGGTGTACAATTAAGTAAACCAGTTAATTTATTTATCTATCCAGCTATCTGGTAAGATATTTTTTTTTACTCCATGGTCTTAAACTAAGTTACAGAAAAACCAAAATCATCAAGTTTAATTAAATTCAACAAAATAATTAATTTCCCTTGATTTCAAATTGAAACGTTTAAAAAACTTTCAGTATTGTGACAATCTGAATAAAATCAGATCTCCATTGTACTACGTGAAGATTTGACAGAGGGTCATGTTCTGGTGACCTATGTTATTACCATAATTGTAATTGATTGTAAGAGCCAATCAGGGGAAGTCATTTATATTCGCGTTTGGGAACCTGAGCAGTATAGCGTAAGAAAATCAGTGTTTGCCATCCGATCTGATTCACTTTCAAATTTCTGAAAACTATATTTCCATTTAAAGGACACTAGAACTTTCGTCTCAAATATTAGTTCCCCAGAATTTCAAATTGCACTATTTCCTTGAAACCGGCTCAGTCTACTTTGAAAAGAAAATGTTATAAATATTAGAAATATAAAAAGAAAGAACGAATTGGTAATATTATTCAAGATATAGTCCGCGATAACATTGTTACTTTAGAACAAACTGTTTCCAGAAATGCAGTCAGTGATAAAGAATGGGGTATTTTCCTATCCTAAAGATCATTGTTACTATGAAACCAATCTGCTTAAAGGTGACGTAAATGAAATTATTGTAGATATTAAGCTCTATTTCGTAGCCATATGTAACAATAAACCATATGTTTTCATATGACAGAGGCAACTGAGTAACACAGGTTGAACATGACTCTGTTCCTGAATTTTTTAGACTGTTATTGTAAAATTTTGGAATAAAAATGTTCTTTTTTCCTGTTTCAGGTAAATTTCTTTCGAGAAAAACACAGCAAATATGGTCCGGTTTTTAAGACGCATTTATTTGGCAAACCGTTGATCAGGGTTTACGGTGCTGAGAATATTTGCAAAATTATTCAAGGAGAAAACAAAATCGTACAGTCCAGTTACCCATGGTCGATTAAAGCTATTATGGGTCCAAATTCTCTGATCCAGTCTCAAGGACACACACACAAAACGCGGAAGGCCATACTCATGAAATTTCTCTCCAAAGAATTTCTGGAAAAGCATATTCCAGCCTTCCGCCAAACAATCATACGAAGGATTAAGCTGTGGTGTGAGCGGTCCTGTGTGGACCTGTATAAGGAAAGTCGTTTGCTATTTGTGGAGCTGAGTGTTAGATTTCTGATAGACATGGATGTGACAGAGGAACACATTTTAGGAATCAAGAACGAACTGGACATCATTGCAGAAAATCTGTTTGTCTTGCCCATATATTTCCCAGGTTTTGGATATTATAAGGTAAGTATCGATGACTAGACGTTATCAGATATTTCCTAAGTTTATGTTTTCGGACACTTCATTCTTGGTATTCTTTGTCCATTTTTCATGACTAATAAAACAAACAAAAGGCCCCCCCCCCCCAACCGTCTACATATCAGTATAAAAAGAGGAAACCGTGGCATAATAACCGTAATAAACTATATATATCGTATTTGTGTGATTTTCTATGTTCTATGTGATGGTCATGATCATTCTTACATTGACTTATATGATCCCATTTTGTTGGGTTGATGACAACATAAAAGATATACGTAGTTAACAGGTGTCAAGGCAAGGTTTAGCCGTTTTTAACAGTACCTTTTGTTTTTTTTATTCTATTTGGTATATACTTATCCTTATATATATATATATATATATATATATATATATATATATATATATATATATATATATATATATATATATATATATATATATATATATATATTAACTACTTGTTTGTTTTCTAGTACAAAATTCTACATAATGCAGATAATTTATGTTAAAAAAAATGAGTTTTGAAATAGAATACTTGGTGTTAGTCATAAATATGTTTAATTTTAGGCAGTTGAAGCTAAAAGACGATTAAAAGCCTTGTTGAATCAAATTCTTAAAAATCTGGGAAAATCCTCAAAAAGTCAACAGTCAGTCTTGGAAGCATACGGAACCTGCATCGAGAGCGACGCTACCCTAAAGGTTAACAACGAACTACTTGATTCTATATTCGAACTTCTCTTCACTGGTTCAGAGAGTATCAGCACAGCCGGATTCACGGTGATGTACATGCTAGCCAAGTACCCAAATATACTGAAAAATGTCAGAGAGAGCCTTACCACACAACTGAAATTCCCCGAAGGCCCCAGTTTAGCCAACACTAAGATGACCTATGTAGACGCTGTTGTCAAGGAAACCCTTCGAATGCTGCCACCTGTTGGTGGGGCATTTCGAACAATTCTCCAAGACTTCGAGCTTGAGGTATGTAATAAGGACCCGTGCTGATCACGCATGCGGAATACAGTAAGAAATCTCTATAAATTTTCCAACTATTTATTTATTTCTCTTTATAAACGTTGAAAACGTATATCAATTATCTTGTGATAGGTAGCACATGTACAGACTCCTACATTGTCGCGAAATGGTTAAAATCATTATCAAACGTCACTATAAATGCCGTTATTACGTACTACTCACGTCCCTATTATTGTCGTTATTACATAATATTTGTCTCTAACATTATCGTTATTATATGATATTTACGTTCATTTATATTACTGTTATTGAATACTATTTATGTCCGTATACTCACCGTTATTACGTAATATTTACGTTCCTGTTATTGACGTTAGTACATAATAGTATTGTACCTTTAATTACCATTATTACGTACTAGTTACGTTCCCTTTTTCGAATATAATTGTTCTAATCTAGTTAGTGCAAGAATTATGTTGTGAAAACAGCTGGTCATTGGTGCTCTTTGTGGTCTTTTCTTTCGTTACAGGGGTAGTGATTCGTGAATTTTGGTAACCTTAAGTACTTTATTTCAGGGATACACTTTGCCGAAAGGTTGGTCGGTAGCATTCAGCATTCGGGAAACACACCACAACGACACACATATTCAAAACACCATGACTTTTGACCCTCAAAGATGGCTGACTATGGATGAACATGTCCGTTATTCATACATTCCTTTCGGAGGAGGAAAAAGAATCTGTCCTGGTCAGGCGTATTCCAAGACTTTGTTGAAGATCTTGGTAACACAACTGGCACGTTGTTGTCATATTGCTATCGTTCAAGATGGGGAACTCGACCTTTGGCCGAGTCCTAGACCGAAGTCAACCATTCTTGCTCATTGCAGCCTCACTAGAACGTCGACTCAACGGATTTGAGTTGCCAGCCTTTTCACTTAAAGCGCATGTGGTGAAAACAATAGGAGAGTATAACCGTTGATCATTCTTTGTTCGGACTCACTCTGGGTCAAGTCAGTCAATAAAACGAACAAGTTCTGGGAAACGGAAACTTACAACAATTCTTCCGAATCTATACTGTTCATACTAATTATAGGGATTTTAAGTGGATAATGGAAGTAAACAAGTGCAAGATTAGATCTTCAATAAAAGAAACAAAAACTGCTGTTAACTATTATTATTTTCAAATCTGGACTGCATATTTTTAGCTTTTTTTCCGATTCCGGAAACTCCATTTTTCGTGCATCAAGTATTATATTGTATATATCTTTTGTTTGTTGCAAAGTCTCCATATTCACAGATTTGTTGCAAATTCGCCATATTCAAACAGATTTGGTGTGGTACTCACATGAACTAACGATTCTCGAGGTCACTAACGGTCAATATAATTGTGGATAATATTTGTCGTAAGTGAGGTAAACAATATTTACTTCTCTGCTGAAGCTGATATTTTGCGCAGTTAAGTAAATTGGATTATTTATTAAATATTAAACAATAGACGAAAAGATAGTTTAAGCTGATGATATGAATCCATATTTCAAGATGTCTTGTCATGTTTCAGGTTGCATCCGGAAAGCAGACTTATTGGGTGTGTGTGTGTGTGTGTGTGTGTGTGTGTGTGTGTGTGTAATTAGGATTGTTAAGGTAGATGGGTTATCAGTTGGGTAAATAAATATAATTTTTATATAATCAGTCACTTTTATTACAGATAAGCATTTTGTTTGTCTTGTCCAAGTCCCGAATTTCAATACGGTTACTATTAGAAACCTAGTATTCTAATCCAATAATGTGCGAATAATATTCTCCGTGTGCAACTTTGTTTAGTGTGGCTGGGACTGTGGTAGGTGTGTTATTATGGTTAGGGTAGGGTGATCCCAATATTATATTTTAATTATTTTATAAGTCCCACCCATGCTCGATTATCCTGAAAGTAAAATTAGTAATAGAGATAGGTAAAGCTCAGAGACCCCAACAATGCCAATAGTTAAATTATTGAGTACACAAAAGGTGAAATTCAAATAAATAATAATTTAATACAGTTCAATAGTTATAATAATAATAATTTTCCAATCACTCTTCATCCTCTCGACAGTGTAATGCTTGATATGTAATGTGAGATAGCTTTCCACCTTTATCACGTGTCTTGTATTCTACTCATCTTTGTCTTCTATCCTATTCTTCCAATTCATTCTCATCTTCCTTCCGACTTGCTCCAAATTCTTACTCCTATAGACTTGTCTTTACCTTTCCCCCTTTTTCTACTTTCTCCTACTCGATTCCTTGTCTTTCTTGACCTTCTCTCTTCTGACTACTTTGTCGACTCAGATTGTTCTGCCAGTCTCACTTCCGTCTCTCTTCTTAGAGATTGGAGACTAACTATACCGGAAGTCTGCCCCGTAAAAGATTCACGTGAAAACACAAGGGCGTTAGTACATTTCATTAGCCATCTCGTCTCACACTAGCCAATAATCAATCATCAGAAAAAGCCTATTACATTTTTCGGTCACGCACAAGCACATCGAAATACCCATACATTATCGTATGGTAAACAACGTTGTAATAAAAGCACGGTGACAACTACTTATCATACAGACATCAATAAATTGCATCACATTAGTATATATATTCTTAATCTCATTACACTGAACAATATCACAAGATCAGATGCATTTCTGTACAATAAACTCCTACAGTGTACACAAATATTCAGATATCCGTGCTCTGATATATCCTTACATCCATATTAACTAATTTTACACACTGCAACCATTTTCAAAGATACAATTCAGTTTAACAGTTGCAAAATCTAGAATATCACCTGAATAACATGCACTAGTTTACCACGAATAACGAAATAACTAATTACAATATTAATTATTTAGATATACTTTGATAACGTTTGTAATATACTTTGAAGTGTTTTCTCCAGACACATATTGATTATGTAGTTCAATCTTTCTTAACTTCTGCTATATACGTATCAGTGTTCATCTCCATGTACTTTGTATAGGTAATTCAAACTTTCTTTGCACTATATAAGTTCTTGTGATATACATAGTGTTTTTTTCTATAGATAAACTTTGATTACGTAATTTAGATGTTCATTGCTTTTTTTTTTCAAATTCTTTTATATTCGTCGGGATATTTTAAACAGATATACATTGATTACATACTGTAGCCGTTCTTCGTTCTATTTCAAATTATGTTACATTCGTGGGGATGTTTTCTCCTACCTCGTGAATAAGTGCCATAATAAATGTTAATATGTATATGCATTGAAATTACTTTAATTCAAATGATCCGTGCAAAACTGCTGTATGTGTCGCTTTTTGGTTTATGTATATTAGTTGAAACTTTGTTACTAAACTTATTAAAATGATAAAACTGTGTTCCTCTTTTCCTCATGCCTCTTGCAAATATTTTGTCGTGTGTGTTGATATTATACTTTTATCATCTAACAGTATCATAATTAATAACTCTCTTTTATATACTTCGTGACTTTTCCCCACGGATAATTTTTACTTATAGTTGTGATTGTAACCAATAAGAGCCGCAAAGCGAAGTTAGTAGTATTTAAGGTTTTAAGTGAAACCGGCCACGAAGGGTCATATGTTCACTATTGTACACTACAAATTAGTGTGATAGTGATTTAGATTTTCCCGTGGGGAAGGAATGGTGCCACATCCCCACAGGCATTTATGCATACAAAGTATGCTATTTAATTTGGTCGTCATGTCGCACCCCTAGAAGGGGCTATCGACATGAATAATGCGAAGTTACAACAATATGCGTCTGGATTACGTTACCGTGAAACAATACACGGATGTGGGTTGGTAGGCAGATTTATTCAATCGACTTATACTGAATATAATTCAATTACTTGCTTTGAATCTCTAATCGGCTGGGTATTCTTAGTCATGCTAAGAGTTTTTGATTTTATTGAAACGGACACCCCCTATTTCGAACAGTGACATAGTGACACAAGTATTGAATAATGAAAAGACTGGACAAAGTGGCACTACAAAAAGTATTTAAAAAAACTTATTTTATCCAATAGCAAGACACTCAAAATGCTGAGGAATTCCGTAAATACTTGGTTGACAAAAACAGACCACAATTCTTATTAAGCTTAATGACAATATAGTTTATGCATTCATATTTACTTTCACATTGTACAAGAAATCTGGCAGTTGTCTACTCATACTGTAAACACATATTTTCTTGGTAATTATATTCGTAGATAATACATGCTGATTGTCAATAATGTAGACTTTAAGGAATTTGCAGTTCGAGGAACCCCTGGTCAGCCGAGTGTTCTATGGCTCTTGCATTTACAGATCACGCACACGGCTCACTTATGCCAGCGCGAGTTCAGATCTCGGCTCGACGAATATGAGATAGCTTTCCATTATCTTACTTTGGACCTGTGGTTTTTCCAAACGATTTCATAAAATCATACATGTGAAAGCACTTTGAAAAATACTATGTGCGAACATATGTAAATATAAATTCATTGCTCATATTTGAAATTTATTACTTTTGTTTATGTAACTTAACAAAATTTTAGGGTTAAAAGATAAAGATAATCTGGCACTAACGAACTTGAAAGCAAGAAAAACGATTCTACTTACTTGGCATCAAACTTGGAGTGTTGAAAAGAGATGACGGAGAAGATTTGAGAGATTAGCAATAGTAATTGCAACAATTATTGAAACTATATGGTCCATATTTGGTCAGTCACGTCTATTTTTATTATAGAGCATTTGCAATGTCGTTTTGCGACCATTGTAGCGTACCGTTTGCTTATAGTTCTCATCTTTTCAATCGACTGACATGCCATTCCAATTCCTTATCGTTTATAAGTGCCAACCAATTTATTTCTTCGTCTGCTTGCTTACATTGTTTTACTGCACTGTAACGTATCAAAGAAGTTTTAAGCGTATCGCCACAGGTAGTTGCTGAAATTCGGTTTTCCGCTTTAATTCAAATTTCAGGTTTACCAGTTCCTCCTAAATTCTATTGAAACGATTAATAGGTTCTACAAAGTGAAAATAATTGACTGTTTACATCGCCTTTTTTGCGACCAGGTCAGCATATCATTTCGTATAATTAAGTAGCGTTCTTTTTCAGAACGGTTTCAATAATCGCACCATCTTGTCATTCTACCGTTTCCACCTTTTCGTTCGGTAGACACATTGCCACAATGTCTGGAGTGTAACAGTTTATAGTGATGCCTAACATAATCCCGCTAACATGAAACATGATGTCGCACACAGTCACATTATCCTAATACCAAGTAGAGGGCATAAATGGGTTTCTTAAATAAACCCTTTTTTTGAATTTAAACATCATAATTTTTACCCCTTCTCCGAACCCCAATGTTAGTCGAGACAACTTTATTGAGGCAACACAATCGATTTCTTAGTCGATTACCTAGTTCGAAGACCTATAAGAGAAATCATCATCGTCGTCAAATGAAATAGAGGGTTGACTAAGAAACTCCACTTTTATACCCACCACTGCGATTTATTTTATATATGAAATCACTAGCGACTTTACAGTCGTGTGGTGACAATTCAAGTGTTGTATTTACAACTTTTTCTTTTAGCAACGTTCATAAATAATTTTAATAATTTTTGCATACCGAACTGAAGTTGGCCCACATTTTATAGTTGGTAAGTTCTAGTTATTTACTGATACAAGTTTTAATCACAAAACTAAGCACATTTTATGCGTTGACAACAATGCCTTATCATTGAAACTGAGATGTCAAGAAAGTCGAAATTTTGACTTTTATTTTAATAATGCTGATACCTGCAAACATGAAGAGACAGTAGATAAGACTGAGGATACATGAAAGAGTATATAATTCAGATTAGACTGGTATTAGCAATCTACATTCATCAATCTTATCTTTATTTAAAAGCATTGCTACAAAATTATTTACAATAAATAATTGCAACCTAACTTGTAACGAAACTAACAAATAATGGTTTGGAACTAAATGCCAAAAGGTCCCTACAAAATATCACAATGTGGAAATATACATAGCAAACATTAAGCACAAAGAAATCCTATCATTTGCGTTTATTTGAATCAGTAAGGCAATTATAATCGTTAATGCAATGCTACTCTTTATTTGTAATACATTTCCATAGTAAAAGAGTCCGTCTCGTTAAGTCGCTGCCAAAATGGTTCTGAACTCAGCAGACGCTTAGTTGTGATGTCATACGGGAATTCTCCGATGATCCCTATAGGAGGAATTTATCTACATTGTACCATTTTGTCTGATAATCACCTAACCTATGAGAATAAATGTACTCCCCAAATGTACTAGCAAAATAATTTCTGTCTAAAACAAAACATAAATTGGATTTAAAGGAAATATGTGGTAACATATCTCAAAATGACAAAAACTATTTTTTGAAAATAATTTTATCATGTTGCATCCATGGGAGATAACTGTAATTTGTTTAATTCTTAAGTCAGCTACAGTAGTCTCAATCACTAGGAAACGAAGTTGCAATGTAATTGCAATTTTACAATTTGTGTGCATACAAATGATAAACTTTAAAACGTCTATTAAACTGCCAGTGGGAGTATAGTATACATGTCTGATTGTAAGATAAATTAAAGTGGTACAGCATACCAAACTCTACTTGGAAATTTCCACATGCAGGGGTTTTGTAAGCTTATACGTGACAGTCTTAATGGATTCTAATACTCTGAACCACACAAACAGTTCAGCGAAGGATCTACATTAATTACTTATATAGACATCTTCCTGTCAGTGTGTCTCTTGATCAAGAAAACTCGTGTAATTGAGTAGTTTAAATATTCAAAGGCGCTCAGAGCAACTATTTCTACTAAAGATACACATTCGAATATAACGCAGAATTGTTACTCGTGAGTATTGGTTGTCAGACAATGATTCTTTCTCTCCGTATTTGTCAACATGTGGGACACAAAAAAAAAAACAGACAAAAAGGGATCCTTAATATGCAATACGGGAAATATAAACAAAAATGAATCCTCGGGTGATTTGCTTGAAGAATTCACAATGATGCAAGAAGCCTTGTAGTTATAGATGATATAACCTGAAATAGGGGTGTGAGTTATTACCGCTATATTCTTATACTGTTTGTATGCATCCCAAATGTGCGTCTACTGTGATGTATTGCCCATGAATTAAATTTTGTAGTATTTCTTTAAATGCTGTAAATCTTTAGTCTCTTCTTTGGCCTTACTTTGTTTTGTTTTTGATTATTTGGTCTGTTTTAATGGATTTTATTTCTCGAAATAAAACCCAGACATTTCTGACAGCTGTCTCCATGAAGAACATTGTTGAACTGCACTTGGAGCCTTAAAGGTCACCGGCAATACTCTGACACACACACACACACACACACACACACACATAAATACATACACACATAAATACATACACACATATACATATATATATATATATATAAGATTTGCATTACGTGAGTTAAAGTAGTCATACTCGCACAAAAAGATTTTTAAAAATTATGAATATTAAAGATGATATAATAATTTGATTACACGAAAAATAAGTATATAATGCTGTTCGCTCCCCTTAGATAAGATTTTCCACCTATAGAGGACGTCACCCGGACATGACTTACATTAATTCCCAGAAGAGAAAGTATATGCTTTTTGTTGAAAAAAAAAACACACTACAAACTATGGAAGTGGAACATTTAGATGAAACTATTGAAAAAGAATTGACAGTTCAGCCTTTTATGTATGATCTTATGCCAGCCAGCAACGAAGAGGAAGCCGACGACGAAGAGGGAAGCCGAATCATCGATTCAGAGTCTGAAACAATAGTTAATGAGCATCACGGGAACGATGAAGTAAACAGAGTTGGGAATGTTAAGTAGTAAACCACTTTCGCCGTTTTTTAAAATATTTATTGACATTTAATTATTCTTTTATTTCTATAAGTTTGATTACAAGAGACGAAAATGAGAACTTTTAACGACTATTTGTTTTCCACACCATAACACTTTGTCCCATAATGTAAACAAATCGTACATGATCCTATCTCCGCCCACCCCGCCCACTAGAGCCCATACTGTAACATTATGACATACCCAGCCCATTATTCATTGACCGATACTTTTTATTTCATTTGTATTTAACCCTTGTGCACAGACCAGATTTCTTTATATATAAAAAATACCGTATATACATACATTGATACATACGCGTGTTGAAAAGTCCGTAATTTGCACCAAGTTGCAATATGTCTTCTTGTCAAATAGGAATATAAAGATTGCCACAATTTATTGTACTGTCTCATTTTCATGTTTTCTAGAAGGAAAGTTAATATTACACTAGCGCAGTACTCTGTGGACTATTTTGTACTTTGCTGTCATACTTTCTTGGTAAAAAAAATCTATGCTCAAGCTAGATAAAACTGCAGCTCTGTTCCCAATCCTTCCCTGCCCTCCAAGATCTTCTTAGCAACAAAACTCTTTATTGAAACAAATTTAAGACAACAAAAAATAGTCACTTACATGTCATCCTCTAACAGGCTGCATTTTATCATTAGGACTAAATACTCTTTTTGGTAATTTAAAAGTCCCACTTTACCCCTAAAGTGACATTCTTCGTTTTGTGATAAATTATTACCTGGAGCATTGTAAATTGTGCTTAAAAAATATAATTTTCATATTATCTTACAGTATCTTTTAGCATGTTGCAAAAGTCGTTTGCTCTCTCTGAAGCACTCCTCCAATTTTACCAACAAAAAATAACATTTTGTTCCATTAGTTTCAACCTAAAATTGTGAATGGGGTCTCAGTTAGTTAAAAGTATTATTTTCTTACACTTCTTTCCTTTAACATGTTATTTTAGAAGCAATATTTTAAACCATTGTTAGGCTGAAAATTAGTGTAAATTTTATTTTGTAGCACACAGGTAAAAATATTTTCACTTTTAGGTGTTTGTGTAACAACTGTCATCCGATGGAGATTCAGTTAGAGTCCATGTGCCGTAAACATTATGAGGAATTGCAGTGTAAGCTGGAATCGGATTCTGACTGCATTACTCAGCATGAAGGGTTCCTGGGAAATTGTCTTAACCCAGATCTTTTAGAAGTGTCCTTATATGAATTTGTAAAGGCCAATGGACCCATAGATGATGAGGAGCAAATACATGGATGAAATGGTCACGTATAAAAAAGAAAATTTACATATCTGGTAGTATCATTGAAAGCAAAATCATGTAATCATTTTAATCGATGAGCATGCCATTTTTCTTAAATGAAATGCGGAGGCAGAGTTCGCGGGTTGGAAGACGGACGTACCTTCGTATCCCATAATAGTATTATCTTATAAAAGGATTATAATTAGATTATTCCGATACTTACATATGTAAACTATGTTTAGTAAAAATAAACAACATATGTGTATAAGATCAACTTTTCAGTTTGTTTACAAATTAATGATTTACAGAAGCCAAGGATTCTAAGGACTACATCACGGTTATGTTTTTAATAGTCTACGAGAAAAGCCATAACTGACAGATCATACAGATGTTGGAGTTCAGAGAATGTTATGATTATACCGTGCGTGTTATGACGTGTACGCCACCTACTGATGCAAAGTCAGCAATTCGCTGAACTGGCTGTCGTTTGTAAAAGTAAATTAAAAGATTATGTCAAACCCAAAGAAGCATGAAAGTTTTCCAAAATATTAATTTATTTAAATAAAATAAAAAATCGAACAAATTTAAAGAATTAAAATTATTTTACAGAGTATAGATAAGGGGCCATGAATCTTACAGATACTCTTCCAACTCTGACGTCTGAACTTATCATTTAATATAGGTCGTGCTGTATGATCGATTTGACAACCATAACAACGTTCTTAAGCTATGGCTGATTTTTTCAGCCAAGTTACGAGTTGAACAGAACACTAAGTGTTGTTCTTCATTTGGCCATCTTGACAATTATGACTGTAGTTTTATTATCTTTGACTTGTGGTTTCTGACCGATCCTGTTGTTGTGGATTTAAAAAAAATACGTAGTTGTCGCCATAGGTTTGTGTTCCATCCTTATTATCTAATAGTCTAGTATTACATTTCTCTGTTCTTATCCAGAGCATTGTCAAATTCCGCAAAGAACAAGAACAGCAGTGTTTGTGCCAGATGTAGTGCAAACTAAAGTTCCAAGAGAAGCTGGCCTGATTGTATACGAAATATCCTTTGACGCTGCCTTGGTCTGGAGTAAAGCCCAACAAAGCATGTCCTCCTGCGTAATCTTCGCATTAAATGTCATGGATGATGTTACTACCTAACCTTCCTGTGACCTCAAGCACTGTCAAGTAAGATCGTAAGTAATTTATTAGTGCAAAGATATGTTCAAAAGGTCCGGGAACCAATGTAAGTCCATTTCGAGAGACTTCAATCTATTTCGGATACGTTGAAGTGCTAGAACTAAAAAGTACTTTGGTCGGTAGCTCGACCATCGCCCGCAATGCTGATAATACCAATATCCAAACGCTTCCACAATTGGTCTTGGGAAACATTATCTCTAATCTTAAATTGGGCTCCACATGCAATCTTTTTACTTCCACTCTTCGTAGAGGATAATTGGTTGTCGTACTATTCAGAGTCGGACTAATTTCGTTGCCCGCTTTTGATAGGACTTCCACAGGACTCAAGTCAAGTATGCCTCTTTCGATATTCGTTGAGTATTACCCATCAAATGGAACGTGGTACTACATCGATTAAGCTTCAGTTGAACCACATCTACTCTATTTACCAAACACTTGTCTTGCACACCTCATTTCCAAATGCAAATGATCCACCGTATTAAACTGCGTACTTGTTTTTATACTTTGGATTATTCTTAAATCCAACATTGCCAGCATCGCCATCTTCAGTCAACTCTGCGTCGACGAAATTGTTATTAGTTTCAGGTTTCCATACAACAATAGCATCCAGATGTGTTCTTTACATATTTTTCTGACACAAGAATATTCCACGTGCGCTCGTTACTGGTACGTATCTATAATGCAACTCGCCAGTTGATTATTCAAGTAAAACTCCAATTGGTGAACAACAAATACGTCAATGACTTATGGGAGCTTCTCTGACATCGGAGTGAACATTGACTTTAAGGTGTAAGTCAGGGGTATTTAAATCGATGAAATCTCTGATTTATCCTTTAATTTTAAATTCGATAGAAACCAAAGAGGTCAAGATAAACAGGATGAAATTTTAGAAAATGGGATTCTTGCACTGTTATCATTGTCATCGGCATGACAGTAAAACGAATTTCTGACTTGAGCTTTTGGAAGGATCTCGTTGCTTCAGTCACCTTTTTCCTTTCATATTTCGTTTGTGAAAAATGAAAACTGAAAAAAAAGGTTAGGAAATAAAAATGAAAACACTTAATAGAGAATGAAATGTGAACATGAAAATCGATTGTTGTTCATGGAAAAATATTACGATTTATAATCGAAACAATTAAATTGAATATACAATTTAAAAGTTAACAATGAAAATTTGAATTAAAAAAAAAGATTTTAAAAACAATTTTAAAATGAAAATTTAAAAAATGAATTTTGGTAAACTTAATGTGAAGAGGAAAATGGAAGATGAAAATTATAAACAAAAATCTGAAAGGACCAACATCGAGAAGCAAAATACTTCAATTGAAAAAAAAAGAAAAGTAAAATTGTGAAAACATTAAAATTATTTAGAAAAGAAAACTAAAATAGTGTTTGCAAACACTCCAACCCTTGTTTGTGTGTGATAGTGTTGTATTTTTGCATGATTTAATTCCCCTTCTTTTACCTTTTAGCTTGTAGCCTGGTGGGTGATAGTAAAATTACGTCTTTTTAAGTATAGTATAGTATAGGTTGTGCATAATTCTACCCATTTTAGTTGCCAAGTAAATGTTGGGATGTTGAAATGTAGGTAACGTGTTGCTAGTTACTCTAACGGCGTATTGGAGAGTATATGTAGGATATTAGTTGCTCTACAGGCGTATTGATGATATAGAGTGAGTGTTGGATAAGAGAATATTGGATACTGGATGGTAAATACCTGGATGTTAGTCACTCCAAACGATGTATTAATGGTATAGAACGGGATTTCGATAATAGATAACTGGGTGGTGGCCAGTCCAAACGGAGTGTCGATGTAGTATGGTTTGTAGCTAGTAGATGACTAGGTTTGGGTGAACTAGTTAGGAAGTATATAGCATAGCGAGCCATACAGTTAAACATATGGATAATTGTAACCTTAAATTTCACGATTAAGGACATATAAATCCAGATTGATAAACCTAGAGACATATTTAAAATCACATTGTCTTTCAGAGGTCATCGGGACCCAAAACAAAATGTTTTAACAAAATATTAAATTTTCATGCTCCTAACTGAAATCAATATTTTCGCATAGAGGTTTCCGTCAATTAGACTTTGCATACTTTTATTCTTGTTCCATTGTACCATTAAATAAGTCGTCAATATATTTAGTTTATTGTTTAGAATTAATAGAATGTTAACAGTAGTCACCACTGTATTACAATTGAGACGCAATATTTTATTACACATTACTTTTACCTTTTTACTGTAGTACATACCTGCAGTGATATATATATATATATATATATATATATATATATATATATATATATATATATATATATATATATATTGTATCTCGACCTAAAACTGATACACTCATTCTGTTTTCGATCTCTGAAGAGTCAAATAAGAACAGGCGTAATATTATAAAAAAGAGATGGGTTGTCCAGACATTTAAATATACATATGCAAATTCAGGACGAATCCCCCTCCCCTCCCCCTCCAGCCTTCCCCAAATGACGTCATTGATGCGTATTCCACAGAAGGTGCAATAAATATGACACCACAGGCATGACGGTTGAAACTGTAAACTTTGGAAAACATAACAGAATCCAGGTTTGAAACCCCCACCAACTACACGAAACAATGAATAAATATGTTATAGATGAGATAAAAAGAATAATAAAAGAAAAAAAGAATGAAAATGCGGAAAAAGAAAAGAAAGAGAAAGAAGATAAAGAAAGACTACTAGGTAAAAACGAAAAGGGACGAAAAAGAAAGACAAAGAAGAAAAATCAAGAAAGCTATTAGAGGGAAAGAAAATAAAGGATGAAAAACTCAGAAAAAGATAAAAATAACACACAAAAAGAGAGAGATAAAAAAGCACTTCAAGATCTATCATAGAGATGAATCTAGAGATGGAGCTCAAAGAATTTAATTCAAAGGAGGAAATCCTCAAGCTGATGATATTGTAATGGACTGGAAATTTAGAATCTATATTTTTTGGTTTAAAACAGTTACAAATTAACTTTCATTCGTTGTAAAGCTTTAGGTGGTAAAGCAGCATAAGTGGTAGTACTAATAATAGTGCCGCTGCTTCGTAGACGTGGCTACAATATCGGAGCTAGGTGGAGGAGTGTTGTCAACTTTGATGGAAAATACTTCAATTGAAAAAAAAAGAAAAGTAAAATTGTAAAAACATTAAAATTATTTAGAAACAAACTAAAATAGTGTTTGCAAACACTTTAACCCTTGTTTGTGTGTGATAGCGTTTATTTTTGCATGATTTAATTCCCCTTCTTTTACCTTTTAGCTTGTAGCCTGTTGGGTGATAGTATAATTACGTCTTTTTAAGTACATGTATAGGTTGTGCATAATTCTACTTATTTTAGTTGGAGAGTATATGTAGGATATTAGTTGCTCTACAGGCGTTCTGATGATATAGAGTGAGTGTTGGATAAGAGAATATTGGATACTGGATGGTAAACAACTGCATGTTAGTTACTCCAAACGATTTATTAATGGTATAGAACGGGATTTCGATAGTAGATAACTGGGTGGTGGCCAGTCCAAACGGAGTGTCGATGTAGTATGGTTTGTAGCTAGTAGATGACTAGGTTTGGGTGTACTAGTTAGGAAGTATATAGCATAGCGAGCCATACAGTTAAACATATGGATAATTGTAACCTTAAATTTCACGATTAAGGACATATAAATCCATATTGATAAACCTAGAGACATATTTAAAATCACATTGTCTTTCAGAGGTCATCGGGACCCAAACCAAATGTTTTAACAAAATATAAAATTTTCATGCTCCTTACTGAAATTAATATTTTCGCATAGATGTTTCCGTCAATTAGACTTTGCATACTTTTATTCTTGTTCCATTGTACCATTAAATAAGTTGTCAATATATTTAGTTTATTGTTTAGAATTAATAGAATGTTAACTGTTGTCACCATTTTATTACACATTACTTTTATCATTAAAAACAACCTTTTACTGTAGTACATACTTGCAGTGATATATATATATATATATATATATATATATATATAAATATATATATATATATATATATATATATATATATATATATATATATATATATATATATATATATATATATATATATATATATATATATATATATATTGTATCTCGATCTAAAACTAATTCTGTTTTCGATCTCTGAAGAGTCAAATAATAACAGGCGTAATATTATAAAAAAAAGAGATGGGTTGTCCAGACATTTATATATACATGGAACATTTTTAAATCTAACTTGTCAACGTTTCATATTACATAGGACTAAGTGCAGTCCCTTTTTATGCCATATGATTAATCCTCTTTTTGAGATTGAGTTGTAAATTAAGTGTTAAAAATATTGCTTTTAGTTTTCTATTTCATTGTTTTGTTGTGATAGATAATAATTTTAGATAAGACTGAATTAAAACATAAACTGAGTAAATGTTTAACAGGATTACCCTAATTGATACACAGTCTCCATTTTTGGTTTATTTATTTATATATTAATTAATTAATTTTATTTATTTATTTCGCGTACCGATTTGTACTGCATGATAGTTAAAGCTATAAAAGGGTCTTAAGTCCTAGTGCTGTTCATTGTTGTTGAGAAAATGATGAATTATCAAAGAACTTTTACATAAACAGTCATAGAAAGATACTCAAACGAAATATACGCAGGCGGTTCAGACTAGTGAGAACTTTGGTAGGTAATGTCATCTACAATTCAATTGGGGATGGGGGGTGTTCTAACTAATATTTCAAGATGATTTACTATTCATAATCACCACGTGTATTTAATAGATTTGCTTAAGGCATAATTGAGGTTTACGTGGTTAAGGTTGTTCTGTCTGGTAAACAAACATTAGTACATCCTTGGTATATATGGCACAGAAGTCAATGGGTTTTTCCGGCTATGGCCTTGGTGTCTGACGGCAATCTCCCAGTGGTTGCATGATGTATTTTTTCTCAGCAAGGTGATTTCTTCCACACCACGCTTTTTCTACCAGAATAATAAATAGGGACATGGCGTTCTAAAGCAATGTATTAACATCTATACTACTACTACTACTACTACTACTACTACTACTACTACTACTACTAGTAATACTACTACTTGTACTGGCGATGATGGTGACGATGACAACGACGACGATGATGATGACGACGACGACGATGATGATGATGATGATGAGCAATATATATCCAGGCTTGCATTATTAGCTAACAGTTTATATTATGATTATGCAATTAAACCAAATATACATTCAATAAGTAAAAAATAATCTATGGGTCTCACATCTTCTGTAGAAAATAATACGAATATAACCGAAGTTAATATAAACGTAATAGTTTAAGACACTGTTATCGCCTAGACATTTTACTTGACATATCACAACTACCGGTTCTACATTAAAATATTTGTCGAGATTTAATTTTTTAAAATCTGAAAAGGTAGGTGCTTGTTTAATAGTCTACTGTAAACGTTTCCACACAATTGTCCCGGGTTTGGCAATAAATGACTTAATATATTCAATCCAGACGTATTTTATGTATCAATCATTTGTTTTGTTTTTCAACTCTACCGTGTACCCCTTGTGCTAACATTCCTGCTAAATTATTTAAAATCTTGAAAGCACGAGATGCTGTGCTAAAAATAATGTAATTTACGTGGCACATATCAAGAGAGGACGTAGGTGTTGATAACCATGGCTGCTCTCTTCTGTCACCTCTATAGTCTCTACTAGTACGAATAATTACTGGGTTTACACATTACAGTATAATGTACATAAAACGAGGCGAAGGGGCAAAGGCCATATTAAACACCTACCGGATCAAAGAGTCTTTCCTGGTGATTGAACTGTGATAAAGCAAAATATGGAGTCAGACGAGTGCTTCTCCTCTAATGACATCAGTCAAATCTTCTAAACAAGGGAAACTGATTCCTTTATTACCATCTCAAAGATTTTTAAAAAAATTCTTTCCTCTCAATCAAAGTTGGCAGTAACGTATATATCAACTATAACGATGACATTAAATCAATATGAATGATTAACGTGTTTTCAAAACATACAAGACAATCACTAAAGTACTACAGCTATTATTTCTTCATGGTAGATTGACTTGGAATAAAACGGCAAGTTACAACTGACACATCACCAACAGTAAATTACAATTATTTAAACTAGAGATTTGCCATAAAATATTCATTTTTTATAGTATTTACAACGTCCTTTTGTAACCATTTTAGCGTACCGTTTCCAAACAATTCATGATCGTTCTAGTCATTTATCTCACCGTTCCAGGTTCGTACCATTTCTAATTATACACGTATCATCTCTTCGTCTCCGTACTGATTCGTACTTAGTGTTACAAAAGTAGTTTCTTAGCCCCTCGTTATCTGTATAAAGTGAAATTCTGTTTTCGTCGTTAGTTCAGTGTTAACAAATTATATCGATTCCTCGGAAATTCCTTGAAAATATATAAACATTCTAAACATTGAAAACTACCTTTCGAATTGTTTAAATGTCACCTGGTATTCGTAATGTTTCGGGTCTTATAGCACTGTTAAATCAAAAAGACTCAGGTCACAATCATCACTTCTGGTTCAGTACCCACAAATGTACAACCAATTTGTGGTGAAAGCATTTCTTCCTCTCGATCCTCTCGTAAAGTATGATAATTTCTTATTTTGATCGTGTAGTTTAAATCAGTGTTATCTATATCCATATTTGTATAAATTGTGTTACATGACTATATATATATATATATATATATATATATATATATATATATATATATATATATATATATATATATATATATATATATATATATATATATATATATATATATATATATATATATATATATATAGTATGGTATGTTTCAGCTTCGACACGTAGAATGCCTAGAATTTATAAATAAATGTTGCCAATTTTCTAATTATAAACATTTTTACAAGTTTGGAGAAATTAATATTTGGCTAAAGCCAGGTAGGTGTGTTCGTGAGTTGGTATTGTGAAGTATTAGATTCAATAGTAAGGTCTGTCACGTGGGGTATATGACTAAAATAGTCGTAATAGATGCTTGGAGATGTGTATAAGAAGATAACTCAGCAATTAATTCATTTATTTTTCGGATTCTTATTTCATATGTTCATATTACTCTGCATGTATCTTTATATATAATTCTTTATATATAATTGGAGAGGAGTCATTTGTTTCGATTATTCGTTAGAACTACACAGGGTTCATTGAACTAAAATATTATTCTGGGACTATTGAGAATTGATTCAAAGGAATTCTGGACAATGTCATTGTGATACATCATGGCTGCTGGCAGACCAGTACATTGAATAACCTGGAATTCATTGGGAACATTCGTGTATTATGGACTTGTGATAACATTTTTGGAATTACTTTGGATTTCTGTCACAATAATATTAAGTTCTTCTTATTTTGTTTAATATAACTTTCATAAGTAAATCATTTTTAATTTGTACAAACTTTGATTGGCTTTGCTTTTCTTTATGTTACTTAGTTTATGACCATAGAGTGTTAACATAATTTCTGGGCTCGTCTAAGATGCGATTTTCAGACGAATTTCATAAAAATTAAAATTGTTTTGAAACTTAAATTCATTTTGTTTCAGAATTGACTTAGTTTTTGTTATTTTGATTTAACATGGCGAGACAAAAAAACAAAAACAATTAGTGATGTGGTCTTGTGTTGAAAGTTATGTTTCTGGTCTCACACGTGCAGGACAAATCAATGAAATAAAAACATTTTAGCCAAATATTCGTCATCTGTGTAGAGAGAGAGAGAGAGAGAGAGAGAGAGAGAGAGAGAGAGAGAGAGAGAGAGAGAGAGAGAGAGATTCACATTGCCAAAATGTTAAAATACATCATGTATATATATGTGTGTGTGTATATATGCGTGTATGTGTGTAATCGCAAATTAAATTTTTTAATTAACTTACCGCTCGATTTTTAAAATTAAATATTTTGCTTCAAGAAGTAACAAATTTTCCGAAAACGAAGATTAGTTAGAATTAAACGTATTTGATCATTTATTTGAGTTTTCCGTCAGACAACATTGCTTACAAAACAAAGCCCAGCCACTAAATAAGGAAACATCACATCATTTGATGTAATCTGAACGAGAGATGGAATACTATTTAAGGTCTTGGAGTGTAACTTGCGTTTTTTTCTCACGATTAATGTTTTTAACAGATATTGAATTGACGAGATGTAAATATCTGTCATGCACGTGGTTGGTACTCCGCCTCTTTTTGATTCAATATATATAGTTAGTAAAAAAAGTTTACTGACTCGTACGTCTGCACGCGCATTACATCAAAGGTTGATAGATGAGTTATTTTATCAAGGGAAGTGAAGGTAAAATCATATATATATATTGTATTATTTTCTAATTATTTGCAACCTAAATATACACTAATATCCTTACATCCAGCCTTTCAATGTATCACGACTGTGCTGAACACAATCTGAGAAGTTGATACAGTTTCATAATTTATAATAGAATAATAATTATACTGCATATAATATCCGTCCAAGGAATATCGTTAGTAAAAGTTAGAGGTGTGTGTGTGTGTGTGTGTGTGTGTGTGTGAGAGAGAGAGAGAGAGAGAGAGAGAGAGAGAGAGAGAGAGAGAGAGAGAGAGAGAGAGAGAGAGAGAGATTCACACATTGCCAAAATGTTAAAATACATCATGCCTTTCTATATTAACGTTCGCTGTACATTCTGATGATGCGTATAGCAAATTATTTGCTTTCGCTGATTTAGATTTCTAACACAATTTCTTGCGCTGTTCACTGCCGTATTTGTAAGTAAATATGTAATGGTATGCATTTTCTATATTATCGCAAACAGCACACTATAGGTTATCTCTTATGTAAGTAAAATATGTAAGCCGTTATTTAAATTATTACAGTTAGTTCTCATTCTAGTATGCATAAATGATAGTTTTCTATTTCCAACGAAAACCTGGGCAAAGACTAGTGCTGTTTTAACCTTTATTTTATTTCTTAAGATGGAATATTTACTTTGTTCTTTAATTGAATCTAGTTGTGAGCTGTTCCAAGCTTTAATACAGGAATTTAGGATTGAGTTTCTTCTTTTTTCGAGTCTGTAATTAATCCAATTAAAATTATCCTTATTTCTAAGATTTTATCTAGTTGTCTCTAGCCAGTAGTGGTAGCAGGTCAGCAAAACACCGTATATAATTGTATGAACGTTACAAAGTTTATAAACTTTCCTCTGAATGACGATAGTAGACCATCCAGTTTCTTCACCAATCTTACATGAAACACTTCTAGCAAGCCCAGTAAAAATTATAGATTTCCTAATCTAAGATATTCTTCAGCTAAACGACTAGCCCGTACAACATTAGCGTATTCTAGTAAGGTCCATATGTGTGTAAAATGTACCATTTCTTGAGTCTTTAGGCTAAATTTAGATTTAAAGCAGTCATCGGTGTATTAGATCTTCAAAAATATGGAATCACAATGCTTGTTCCAGTTTCATATGCTAGTAAGAGTTAGGTCAAGATGTTTATGGAACTTAGCAAAAGAGAGGACGCTTTGGTTTTGAATTTTAATTTAGGAAAAACGGACTCTAGTTTACGCGATAATAACATTGGATTGAAGTCAGTCAATTGCTACCTTCACCAATCGTCAATCATCTTTTAATTTGTGTTGAGTACATATTCAATTTCGTCGGTATCATTTGATTAATACGCCAGTGGACTATATCATGAACATAGAGCGCACTTAAAAGCTCGTAGCCTGTATCGTTAATATGCAGAATGCATGACAAGGGACTTAAAACAGAACCCTGTGGTACGCCAGTTCCACCATACTGTCTACTTGATTCGGCAGTATTTACAAAACCTGTTTGGGGTCCACTGGATAGATAATCAGATAACCAGTCAATATGAATCTAAACAATGCCACTGAACTTTAAACTATTACCGGTATGTATTAGGCCATTATGATGAACCCAATACAATACATCGCAAAAGACAACGCCCATGTCATCATTGTTATTAAGCGCAGTACTTATACTACAAACAAACATTAATGAGCTGAAATACTATAGAATTGTTGGGAAGAAAACCATATTTCTATCTAAATATAAGATCGTCTGAGTTTAGGTGGCTGTGGAATGTTTAAAAATAATTATAAATATAACTTTTCCAAAATAACTCAAAATCAAATAGGCATGTACCACATTGCCATTACTTTAGATGTTTCATGGTTTGCAGGTGGGGAAGGTGTTGATTACATTGTAATTAGTTTTCAAGTGTATGTCACGTATATTGATATTGGTTCATCAACATTAGCCGTAAAAGCTTTGCATGTCATTAAATAAGATCACATCTCAGCGATGTTTTAATTCAATATTGAGTAGGTCCTAGTTCAAACCACCCACACTAAAAATATAATCACAGACACTGAATCAACTACATATTTCTTACAACAATACCATTTAGATGAAAGGAATGACTTGAATGACTTGAATTATCAATTTTATAATTATTAAATAGGAAAAATCACCAGGAAGTTGGTTAATAATAACTTTTTCTAAAGTAAGCGGATGGCAAAAATAAAAATTAAAAAGCTAAAACGAAAGGTAAATGTGAATGACTATAAGATACTACTAGGTAATCATATGGTAAGAAAAATTTGTAAGGCGTTAGGAAAGATAGACAACAATTTAAAATCAGACATGATGTCGAGGGCTTTGAATCATTCCGGTATATAAAGGGTAAATTTCGTAGTCCTTTTTCCTCGATGCCCCAATGACCCTGCTATAAATACTTTTATATAATGTGCATTGCTTTGTTTTGTATCATAGTAGATTTTTTCAACCTGTAAAAATTGTTTCTTTCAGTCAGTTTTGCTAATTGGCACCTTAACTGGAGTGCTAGTCGAGTTCCTACAATTTTAGTATAACCTTGCATTTTTTTTCTTTACTTTAAATAAAAAGAAGTAACGATTCATCATCAGCTCATCAAGTGTCTGGTCATAAACGCACAATTCAGTGGAAAGGAGAATCAAGTTAACTTAATTAAATGCTCGACAGACTGTACAGTTGTAGATGAATCAAAACATAATTCTTCGACGGGTTCAAAAAATAAAATTTTACTCTTCCTATTTCTTTGACTTTAAAGTGAAATTTATACGATTCTGTATTTTCAGATGAAGTTTCCAGTTTCTTCATTCCTCTCTAGACTCTTGCTGGCGATAATATTTATCAGCTTGGTGAAATCAACAACTAGTAGTACAAGCACCGCTACTGTCACATCCATTGCTAGCACAGGAACCACTTCCATTTCAGCTGCAACTACTCCTTATACTACTCCCATAACCACCACAACCAGTTTAACCACTACCACTTCCACCATAACCGATTCCACAATCACTACTCCAAGCACCACTACCAGTTCTCTCCCAACCACACTCACCACACCTCCAGCAACCACCATAACCAGTTTAACCGCTACCACTTCCACCATAACCGATTCCACAATCACTACTCCAAGCACCACTACCAGTTCTCTCTTAACCACACTCACCACACCTCCAGCAACCACCATAACCAGCTCAGCCACTACCCCTTCCACCACCATTAATGCCACATCCACTACTACCAGCACGGCATCCACTACTACTCGTGCTACTACCAGAAGCGAAACAGCTAGACCTTCAGCCGTTATTCCGTCGCCGAGACTACTACTGACCATTTTAATTTGGTTCATTTGTATTATTCTCTTCTTTCCTATTGGTAATAATTATTTCCTTACCTCTTCGAAAACTTTATAAATGAATCAATATAAAATAATTTTAAAGTGGAGAAAAGCTAAACTGAAGTATCGTCATTGTAAATTTTAAATTAGAGACACTGATAGTAAACGCAGCATTTGAGAGTACTGGCAATGGATGAGAGAGAGAGAGAGAGGAGAGAGAGAGAGAGAGAGAGAGAGAGAGAGAGAGAGAGAGAGAGAGAGAGAGCATATATGTTTGATTGTCTTAATGGTGTTACATCGATTTGGTAACAATCAGCTTTCTCAGTTTTCAAAAAAAGGTGATTAATGGAATCGTACTGATGCTCTCGTTGAATTAATGCTAATCTTAACCGAGATTTAAGTACAGAGAAATTAAATTCAAAAGATAGATATTTTGTAAAAGATAGTCTTAAAATATCTTATACAACTTAATTTATATTTGTTTTTCAGTATTTGGGAAAAAATAACAATGGTAAGAATTTTTTTATTTCCATATCTGTATTTACACATATTATATTCAACTATACAATTATTGTCAACAGATATGAACAAAACATTTAGTTTAATTTCTGCAGGCCAAATAAATCTGGAATTGTTTCATTTGTATATAAAAGTAGAAAATTAATAAGGACTGACAACCAAAAAAAACCCCACCATTACTGTCACAATAAATTTGAACAAAATGAATATAAACACACATAACATGAGACAGTGTCTCTTTTGACCAACAGTCACATATGAAGATATAATATAGGGGTACTTTCCCCTTTTCTCTTGGTAAACCCCGTTATCAATAAGACAGTGTGGATGGGAATAGGGTGGGGTATTGGAAGAGAACTGCAAAAGCATAAGTTTAATCATACTACTTCAGGTGTTAATGAAGGAAGACGTAATACCAATGCATGTATGCAATCATAGCTTTATGTTTCAGAAATGAAACGTGTAGATCAGTCGACAATGGGCTTTCACACTTCACAGATCAAACAAGTGGGACTAAAAGTGACCGCGTGTAACACTCAGGGTGTTTGTACTTACTTTTTCTTTCTGATCATGCTTACCTCATTTAAAATTAATTTTACCTATAATTGTCCATACTATTTCGACGAAACATAGAAAAACTCTGTTGAGATGAAATCGATTAATTTGATAAACATTAACCGACTATGGATTGCTTAATTCAAAACAAAATGAAAGATACTAGCAATAAAATCTTTATCTTTCATTTTGACAAATTGCAGTGATCACTTCTAAACAAAACACTAATATCAGAAATTTGTGCAGTGGGTTGATGTTGCTTTAACTTACCAAAAAAAAAAGTAGTTAAGTTACAATCGTGTTTTTAAAGAGGAATTTTGTCAGTAAGTTATTATTTCATCCGCTTAAACTCCATGGCTTGAAATATAGAACTAATTATACACGTGTTGTATATCATCAAAACAGTAAAGGCGGATAAAATTGCTATAAAACAGCTGATGCACCAAATTACTGGGGAAAAACGATACTTTCTATGTCGCTGATCTACGTTTCAAATATATTATTACAGCTGATATTGCCTGTGGGTGTGGACTTTTTTTTAATGCTGCCTTGTGCCCTGAGGAATCTCGTGAATCAAGCAATGCGGAATGATACAATGGACTATTTTATGAAAAGACACTGTTTTGAAATTGGCTAATTAACGTGCTGTGTTATGAATAGTTATATTCATCAACCTCAAAATTATTTTACAGACATAAATATACATTCAAGCACATACTATTTTGTTGTTTTATTTATTCTCTCTCTCTCTCTCTCTCTCTCTCTCTCTCTCTCTCTCTCTCTCTCTCTCTCTCTCTCTCTCTATTTGTGTCTGTCTGTCTGACTGTGTCAAACAGTTTCCACTACATCGCTTTCATAACTGTTAACCAAAAGAGCCATCATTTCAAGATTTTCGGGTTGGGCGAGGCCAAACCTGACGGATTTGTTAATTTCCGTATATAGGCTACAGCAATTTTACAGCACATGCAAATTCAGGACGAATCCCCTCCCCTCCCCCTCCAGCCTTCCCCAAATGACGTCATTGATGCGTATACCACAGAAGGTGCAATAAATATGACACCACAGGCATGACGGTTGAAACTGTAAACCTTGGAAAACATAACAGAATCCAGGTTTGAAACCCCCACCACCTACACAAAACAATGAATAAATATGTTATAGATGAGATGGAAAGAATAATAAAAGAAAAAAAAAGAATGAAAACGCGGAAAAAGAAAAGAAAGAGAAAGAAGAAAAATCAAGAAAGCTATTAGAGGAAAAGAAAATAAAGGATGAAAAACTCAGAAAAAGAGAAAAATAACACACAGAAAGAGAAAGATAAAAAAGCACTTCAAGATCTATCATAGAGATGAATCTAGAGATGGAGCTCAAAGAATTTAATTCAAAGGAGGAAATCCTCAAGCTGATGATATTGTAATGGACTGGAAATTTAGCCTCTATATTTTTTGGTTTAAAACAGTTACAAATTAACTTTCATTCGTTGTAAAGCTTTAGGTGGTAAAGCAGCATAAGTGGTAGTACTAATACTAGTGCCGCTGCTTCGTAGACGGGGTTACAATATCGGAGCTAGGTGGAGGAGTGTTGTCAACATTGATGAACAATATTAATTTATTCATTAATACCTACTGTTTTTCAATACCGAACGACGATCGGCATGTTTTTAGAGTGTATTCCTATTACCATATAAACTGTTAATAAATCATAAATCTAACTCTTTCATTTCACGATGTTATTATGCTAGAAATGTGTTATAACTTTCCTAGGAATTAGCGTCGTTTCCAATTTTTTGGCACATTTGAAGAGCTCCCGTCGTTATCTCGCATTAATAGTTAGGGGTCGCTTACGACATCACTAATTTATAAAGGGAAACATATATTTATTCGTACTGCAAATGTTTACCACTGAGGAATGAATTAGTTGTATGCACACTTTTACTAACAATCTGGGTTATATAGTTTTTCTTTTAAAAATTGCAATGTGTAATTTAGGTGTAGTTGGGTTGTTATCGGTGGCAGAGTATGATTGCTCCCAGAATTTTTTCTTGTGGCTGCTACCCTGCAAACGGCAGAATTTTTCCCTGCCAAGCGCAGAATTCTGCAGAATTCCGCGGGAGGTATAAAAGGTTTGTCAGCATCTCCACTGGAACTTGTTCGGGTTTCCGAGGGTCACGTTACAAGCTAGGTCCATTCAGAAAGCGCGTGGGAAAATCTTTCACTATTACTTTACTACGGATTAGGAAGTACGCAAACGATAAGGTAACTTTTCTGTTCACTAATAACAATTTAAAAAGCTCTAAACTACGTTTTAAAAACTACATCTGTGTACAAATTACTTTTATAGATATTGATTCATTAAGAGTCAATTAAAAATGAACAACTTCAGTTTACATATCGGATTATCAGTAAATAGTATTCAGAAAGTATTTGTAATATTATGTGAGGTCAAGTCAAGGGTTTCTTGCAGACCTGGTTTGAATAATGTTGATTATTACAATTCAATAGGAATAGTATATCAAATAATAATAATAATAATAATAATAATAATAATAATAATAATAATAATAGGTGCATGTTTCAAGAGAGAGAAAATAAGTGTTTCTCAAAGCTCTCTCTAATAGCTATTGTTTAATTGTAAAGCTGCTGAGTGTTTCTCAAGGCTTTATACATATACTGTTAGTTATTTTTTTTCAGCCAATGAGTGTTTCCCTAGGCTCTGTTTGGAAGTAACTTCTACGAATTTAGTGAAAAGTTAGACTGAATAAATCACATGAAACTTAGTCTGAGTATGCATTTCATCACTAGTCCCAATTTTAAATTCGATAGAAACCGAAGAGGTCAAGATAAATAGGATGAAATTTTACAAACTGGGATTCTTGCAATGTTATCATTGTCATCGGCATGACAGTAAAATGCATTTCTGACTTGAGCTTTCGGAAGTATATCGTTGCTTCAGTTACCTTATTCCTTTCATGTTTCGTTTGTGACAAATGAAAACTGAAAAAAAAAGTTAGGAAATAAAAATGAAAAAAATAAAAATGAAAACACTTAATAGAGAATGAAATGTGAACATGAAAATCGATTGTTGTTCATGGAAAAATATTACGATTTATAATCGAAACTAAAATGAATATTTGAAAATTAAATTGAATATACAATTTAAAAGTTAACATTAAAAATTTGAATTAAAAAACAAATTTTAAAAACAATTTTAAAATGAAAATTTAAAAAATGAATTTTGGTAAACTTAATGTGAAGAGGAAAATGGAAGATGAAAAAACTATATACAAAAATCTGAAAGGATCAACATCGAGAAGGAAAATACTTCAATTGATAAAAAAGAGAAAAATAAAATTGTAAAAACATTACAATTATTTAGAAAAAATGAAATATTGTTTGCAAACACTCCAACCCTTGTTTGTTTGTGATAATGTTGTATTTTTGCATGATTTAATTCCCCTTCTTTTACGTTTTAGCTTGTAGCCTGTTGGGTGATAGTATAATTACGTCTTTTTAAGTATAGGTTGTGCATAATTCTACCCATTTTAGTTGCCTAGTAAATGTTGGGATGTTGAAATGTAGATAACGTGTTGCTAGTTACTCTAACGGCGTATTGTAGAGTATATGTAGGATATTAGTTGCTCTACAGGCGTTCTGATGATATAGAGTGAGTGTTGGATAAGAGAATATTGGATACTGGATGGTAAATAACTGGATGTTAGTCACTCCAAACGATTTATTAATGGTATAGAACGGGATTTCGATAGTAGATAACTGGGTGGTGGCCAGTCCGAACGGAGTGTTGATGTAGTATGGTTTGTAGCTAGTAGATGACTAGGTTTGGGTGTACTAGTTAGGAAGTAGATAGCATAGTGAACCATACAGTTAAACATATGGATAATTGTAACCTTAAATTTCACGATTAAGGACATATAAATCCATATTGATAAACCTAGAGACATATTTAAAATCACATTGTCTTTCAGAGGTCATCGGGACCCAAAACAAAATGTTTTAACAAAATATTAAATTTTCATGTTCATTACCGAAATCAATATTTTCGCATAGATGTTTCCGTGGACTAGACTTTGCATACTTTTATTCCTTTTACATTGTACCATTAGATAAGTTGTACCATTAGATAAGTTGTACCATTAGATAAGTTGTCAAGATATTTAGTTTATTGTTTGGAATTAATAGAATGTTAACAGTAGTCATCATTGTATTACAATGTAGACGCATTTTTTTATCATTAAAAAAACCTTTTTACTGTAGTACATACTTGCAGTGACATATATATATATATATATATATATATATATATATATATATATATATATATATATATATATATATATATATATATTGTATCTCGACCTAAAACTAATACACTCATTCTGTTTTCGATCTCTGAAGAGTCAAAAAAGAACAGGCGTAACATTATAAAAAAAGAGATGGGTTGTCCAGACATTTATATATACATGGATCATTTTTAAATCTAACTTGTCAACGTTTCATATTACATAGGACTAAGTGCAGTCCCTTTTTATGCCATATGATTAATCCTCTTTTTTATATTGAGTTGTAAAGTAAGTGTTAAAAATATTGCTTTTAGTTTTCTATTTCATTGTTTTGTTGTGATAGATAATAATTTTCGATTAGACTGAATTAAAACAAAAGCTGAGTAAATGTTTAACAGGATTACCCTAATTGATACGCAGTCTCCATTTTTGGTTTATTTATTTATATATTAATTAATTAATTTTATTTATTTATTTCGCGTACCGATTTGTACTGCATTATAGTTAAAGCTATTGTCAAGTGCCAAATTTTTCGCCAGTGAAATTCATTAATTAATTCTTAGTCTAGCCGACAATTAACTGTCTTGGAGTAGGAGTTTGGACGAAAGAATGTTTACTTAACTGGGTCAGGCTGCTAGAATATTTATAGTAGAACCGAACTAAGTGTATTTCTCACGTATAGCTGTCAAAGTGATTGGAAACAAATGGTAGGGTGATATTTCGACCCTAGGTGGCATTTTTTTTGGCATCTTGATAGACGGTTTTTCAAAATGTCCGTAGGAATAGCATTTATTCCGATTGGTCAAATGTAGAAGGAGGGGGGTGTGTCGAACCGTAGGATCGGGGAAATATATTCTCTGAGCTTATCAGTTTGAATTAGTCTGAAAATTTCTCTGCAAGAGAGAAACAGAAAGGTAGAAGTAATTACCAGGACTCCGACCGTTCTTTGCAAGAAAGAACGTTCGTTAAAACTGTAGTTCCAGGGAAAAACTGAATGTGGAACGATTGTAAGACGCCAAAAACACAAGGTATTTAACTCAAATTCACATTTATCATGATGTAATTTATGTGATGTTTTCTTTGTTACAGATGCATAATGCATTGATACTATGATACAAATAGTTCGGTATTACATTAATTTAATAACGTACTTTGATATGATGTTTCTTCGTTACAGATGCATGATGTGTTCATATTTTTGATAGTTCGGTATTACATTCATTTAATAATGTTTGAATTCTGAATTAGCATTTTCACCTTATATACTTAGGTAGGTTAATGGGTGTTGTTGAAAACCCGCTGTGTACATTTATGATTGGAAAGTGCTACATTAATTTTGAATTTATCATATTAGTGAATCTGGATTGGTGTTATGATATATTACCTCACTTTACGTAATGATTTACGGGAATATATGTGACTTTCCCAAATTCTGATGTTGATAATTAGCAGTATAGCTCTATTGATCTGAAGACTTGTGTAGTATTTGTTAGCCGTATAAAAGTTAACACTGATAGTAAGATCTGACTGTTCGAACCAGAAAGACGGACGGACAATCTCAACTCTTAAAGCATAACAAGATACTTAGGGCGTTTTACCCTTTTCTTTTCAAAGGAAAAAAGTTTGTTTGGAAAGAGTGAGAATTAGCGAGAAGTCAAGGAAAGGAGGGAAAAGAAGTCAAGAAAAAGGAGGGAAAAGAAGTCAGAAGTCAGAGTGTGGAATTCCCCGTTCAATCAAAGGGCAAGCTAAAGTCGTGACGCACGCAGAAGGAAAAAACCAGTCGACGAACAAGGTCATTGTGAATCACCCAACAACCCAATGTTAATGAACATTCGATTTCATGATGAAAGTTACTATCAGTTATTAACGGTTAAATTCATCTATTTTATTAGTGTTTGAATTTTAATTAACGTATCTGCTATTTTAAAGCTTCGGTTTTGAAGTACTTCTGAACGAAGAATAGTCAGAAGGAAAGAAAATTGTAATTTACTCTGTCATTCTTCTCTTAATTGTATTTAATTAAATTCTCTTTTTATCTTTACGGGGGCTCGTGTGTTGTCTTGTTCAAAATACCATCTCAGATTACCATATCCACTCTATGACCGGGCAAATTATACCGTAGAGGTCATTCCTTAGATAAACGAGTATTAACGGGAGCCGGTGTCGAGTGTTGTTTTTCCAAGTTGCGCAATACCTCTGACCAGGGACTTGTGCAATATTGTACTGATAACCCTTGATACCGAGCCAGCAGTTACAGCTATAAAGGGTCTTAAGTCCGAGTGCTGTTCATTGTTGTTGAGAAAATGATGAATTATCAAAGAACTTCTACATAAACAGTAATAGAACGATACTCAAACGAAATATATGCAGGCGGTTCAGACTAGTGATAACTGTGGTAGCTAATGTCATCTACAATTCAAGTGGGGGTGGGGGTGTTCTAACTAATATTTCAAGTTGATTTACTATTCATAATCACCACGTGTTTTTAATAGAGTTGCTTAAGGCATCATTGAGGTTTACGTGGTTAAGGTTGTTCTGTCTGGTAAACAAACATTAGCACATTTGTATTTGGCACAGAAGTCAATGGGTTCTTCCGGCTATGGCCTTGGTGTCTGACGGCAATCTTACAGTGGTTGCATGATGTATTTTTTTTTCAGGAAGGCGATTTTTTCCACACCACGCTTTTTCTACCAGAATAATAAATAGGGACATGGCGTTCTAAAGCAATGTATTAACATCTATAGTACTACTGCTGCTACTACTACTACTACTAATGGTGATGATGATGATGATGATGATGATGATGATGATGACGACGACGATGATGATGATGAACAATATATATCCAGGCTTGCATAATTAGCTAACAGTTTATATTATGGTTATGCAATTAAACCAAATCTACATGCAATTAGTAAATAATCTATGGGTCTCACATCTTCTGTATAAAATAATACGAATATATCAGAAGTTAATATAAACGTTATAGTTTAAGACACTTTTATCGCCTAGACATTTTACTTGACATATCACTAACGGTTCTACATTAAAATATTTGTCGAGATTTAATTTGTTAAAATCTGAAAAGGTAGGTGCTTGTTTAAAAGTCTATTGTAAACTATTCCATAAAAGTGTCCCGGGTTTAGCAACAAATGACTTAATATTTTCAATCCAGACGTATTTTATGTATCAATCATTTGTTTTGTTTTTCAACTCTACCGTGTACCCTTTGTGATAACATTCCTTATAAACAAAAAGATAAGATTCCTTTGAGCTAAATTATTTAAAATCTTGAAAGCACAAGATGCTGTGCTAAAAGTAATGTAATTTTACGTGGCATATATCAAGAGAGTATGTAGGTGTTGAAATGTCTTTGACATTTAAAATAACCATGGCTACTCTTTTCTATCATCTGTATAGTCTCTACTAGTAGGAATAATTACTGGGTTTACACATTACAGTATAATGTACATAAAACGATGCGAGGGGACAAAGGCCATATTAAACTCCTACCGGATCAAAGAGTCTTTCCATGTGATTGAACTGGAATAAAGCAAAATATGGAGTCAGAAGAGTGCTACTCTTGTAACGACATCAGTCAAATCTTCTAAAAAGTGATTCCTTTATTACCATCTCAAAGATAAAAAAATTCTTTCCTCTCAATCAAAGTTGGCAGTAATGTATATATCAACTACAACCATGAAATTAAATCAATATGGATAATTAACGTGTTTTCAAAACATAGAACACAATCACTAAAATACTACTGCTATTATTTCTTCATGGTAGATTGACTTGGAATAAAACGGCAAGTTACAACTGATACATCACCTATAGTAATTTACAATTATTTAAACTTGAGCAATGCCATAAAATATTCATTCGTTCTAGTCGTTTATCTCACCGTTCCAGGTTCGTACCATTTCTAATTATACACGTTTCATCTCTTCGTATCTGTACTGATTCGTACTTAGTGTTACAAAATTAGTTTCTTAGCCCCTCGTTATCTGTATTAAGTGAAATTCTGTTTTCGGCGTTCGTTCAGTGTTAACAAAGTTTGTCGATTCCTCGGAAATTCCTTGAAAACGAGTAAGCATTCTAAACATTGACAACAACCGTTCAAAATTGTTTAAATATCACCTGGTCATTGTGGTGTTTCGGGTCTTATAGCACTGTTAAATCAAAAGGACTTAGATTACAATCATCACTTCTGGTTCAGTACCCACGAATGTAATACCAGAATACCAGTCTGTGGTTAAAGCATTTCTTAAATTCGGAATTTTCTTAGTTTTTGTTTTTTTGATTTAACATAACCAAACCAGCAAAACAATTATTGATGTCCTCTTGGGTTTAGAGTTTTGTTTCTGGTCTAACACGTGAGGTCACAACAATAAATTAAAAACATTTTAACCCAATATTTGGCATCTCTTGCAAAAGACAGAGACAGAGACAGAGAGAGAGAGAGAGAGAGACAGAGAGATAGAGAGAGACAGAGATATTCATACATTGCCAAAATGTTAAAATACATCATATATATATATATATATATATATATATATATATATATATATATATATATATATATATATATATATATATATATATATATATATATATATATATATATATGTGTGTGTGTGTGTGTGTGTGTGTGTGTGTGTATGTGTATAATCGCAAATTCAATTATTTAGTGTCCTAACCGCAAATTTTTTAAAATTCAATTTCTTGCATCAATAAATAGCTAATTTTCGGAAAACGAAGATTGGTTAGAATTAAACGTATTTAATCATTTATTTGAGTTTTCCGTCAGACAAAATTGCTTGCAAAACAAAGCCCAGATAATAAATATTTGCAAAGGAAACATCAAATCATTTGATGTAAACTGAACGAGAGATGGAATACCATATAAGTTCTTGGAGTGGAACTTGAATTTTTTTTCTTCTTACGATTTATGTTTTTAACAGATGTTGAATTGACGAGATGTAAATATCTGTCATGCACGTGGTTGATACTCCGCCTCTTTTTTGATTCAATATATATAGTTAGTAAAATGGTTTACTGACTAGTACGTCTGCACGCCCGTTACCTCAAAGGTTGATAGACGAGTTATTACGAAATCTTTTATCAAGGGAAGTGAAGGTAAAATCATTATTGTAAACTTCGTCAAATGTTTAGCAATTTAGATTATTTTTTAAACAATAACCTGAATTGAGAAGAATAATGCAACAAATGCACTTCATAGTATATATATATATATATATATATATATATATATATATATATATATATATATATATATATATATATATATATATATATATATATATATATATATATATATATATATATATATATACATATATATAGTATTTTTTTTCTAATTATTTGCAACCTAAATATACACGTACTGTCCTTACATCTAACCTTTGCATGTATGACGACTGTGCTGAACAAAATCTGAAAAACTGATGCAGTTTCATGATTATTAATAAAATATTAATTATACTTCATACATCTGTCCAAGGAATTTCGTTAGTTAAATCAATTTTAATACTTTTTATATTGTTCATTCTTTATATTCTTAAAACAACAGGAGCAATTTCGGGAAAATAATGAAATTGTTTTTACTCGCGTCCAAATCTTTCATAAGAGCAACAACTGTTTTTTTTCTTCTTTTTATAGCTTGAAGCTTAGTTTTAAAATATTGTAATGCCATACATGTTAACAAATGAAGTCAATATTATCGCAACTTAGAATAAGCCCTTTACCTATAGTCGATAAGACATTGTAATGGATAGCGGCAATAAATTAAAATGATTTCCTACAATTATGTATATACAAGCAAAAATGATGCAGGGAAAGAGAGAGAGAGAGAGAGAGAGAGAGAGAGAGAGAGAGAGAGAGAGAGAGAGAGAGAGAGAGAGAGAGAGAGATTCATACATTAACGTTCGCTGTAAATTCTAATGATGCGTGTAGCAAATTATTTGCATTCGTTGATTTAGATTTTGAACACAATTTCCTGCGCTGTTCACTGCAGTATTTGTAAGTAAATATGTAATGGTATGCATTTTCTATATCATCGCAAAAAGCACACTATAGGTTATCTCTTATGTAAGTAAAAAATTTAAGCCGTTATTTAAATTATTACAGTTAGTTCTAATTCTAGTATGCATAAATGATAGTTTTCTATTTCCAACGAAAACCTGGGCAAAGACTTGTGCTGTCTTAACCTCTATTTTATTTCTTAAGATGGAATATTTACTTTGACCTTTAATTGAATCTGGTTATGAGCTGTTTCAAGCTTTAATACAAGAATGTAGGATTGAGTTTCTTCTTTTTTCGAGTCTGGAATTAATTCAATTAAAAGTATCCTTATTTCTAAGATTATATCTAGTTGTCTCTAACCAGTAGTGGTAGCAGGTCAGCAAGACACCGTACATAATTGTATCAACGTTACAAAGTTTATAAACTTTCCTCTGAATGACGATAGTAGACCATCCAGTTTCTTCACCAATCTTACGTAAAACACTTCTAGCAAGCCCAGTCAACATTATAGATTTCCTAATTTAAGATATTCTTCAGCTAAACGACTAGCCCGTACAACATTAGCGTATTCTAGTAAGGTCCTTATGTATGTAAAATGTACCATTTCTTGAGTCTTTAGGCTAAATTTAGATTTAAAGCAGTCATCGGTGTATTAGATCTTCAAAAATATGGAATCACAATTATTGTTCCAGTTTCCTATGCTAGTAAGAGTTAGGCCAAGATGTTTGTGGAACTTAGCAAAAGAGAGGACTTTTTGGCTTTGAATTTTAATTCAGCAAAAACGGACTCTAGTTTACGCGATAATAACATTAACTCAGTTTTTGTTGGATTGAAGTCAGCCAATTCCTACCTTAACCAATCGTCAATCGTCTTTTAATTGTTGTGGAGTACATATTCAGTTTCGTCGGTATCATGTGATTAATACGCACATAAATCATGATCATAAACGCACAATTCAGTGGAAAGGAGAATCAAGTTAATTTAATTAAATGCTCAACAGAATGTACTGTTGTAGATGAATCAAAACATAATTACTCTTCCATTTTCTTTGACTTCAAAGTGAAATTTATACGATTCTGTATTTTCAGATGAAGTTTCCAGTTTCTTCATTCCTCTCTAGACTCTTGCTGGCGATAATATTTATCAGCTTGGTGAAATCAACAACTAGTAGTACAAGCACCGCTACTGTCACATCCATTGCTAGCACAGGAACCACTTCCATTTCAGCTGCAACTACTCCTCATGCTACTCCCATAACCACCACAACCAGTTTAACCACTACCACTTCCACCATAACCGATTCCACAATCACTACTCCAAGCACCACTACCAGTTCTCTCCCAACCACACTCACCACACCTCCAACAAGCACGGCATCCACTACTACTACCAGAAGCGAAACAGTTGGACCTTCAGCCGTTGATCGGTCGTCGAGACTACTACTGACCATTTTAATTTGGTTCATTTTTATGAGTTTCTTCTTTTCTTCTGGTAATCATTTTTTCCTTACCTCTTTGAAAAGTTTATAAATGAAGCAATATAAAAATAATTATAAAGTGGAGAAAAGCTAAACTGAAATATCGTCGTTGTAAATTTTAAATTAGAGACACTGATAGTAAACGCAGCATTTGAGAGTACTGGCAAAGGATGAGAGAGAGAGAGAGAGAGAGAGAGAGAGAGAGAGAGAGAGAGAGAGAGAGAGAGAGAGAGAGAGAGAGAGAGAGAGAGAGAGAGAGAGAGAGAGAGAGAGAGAGAGAGAGAGAGAGAGAGAGAGCATATATGTTTGATTGTCTTACTCAATTTGGTAACATGCATCAATCAGCTTTCTCAGTTTTCAAAACAAGGTGATTAATGGAATCGTGCTGATGCTCTCGTTGCATTAATGCTAATCTTAACCGAGATTTAAGTACAGAGAAATTAAATTCAAAAGATAGATATTTTGTAAAAGATAGTCTTAAAATATCTTATACAACTTAATTTATATTTGTTTTTCAGTATTTGGAAAAAAATAACAATGGTAAGAATTTTTTCCATATCTGTATTTACACATATTATATTCAACTATACAATTATTTTCAACAGATATGAACAAAACATTTAGTTTAATTTCTGCAGGCCAAATAAATCTGGAATTGTTTCATCTGTATATAAAAGTAGAAAATTAATAAGGACTGACAACCAAAAAAAGCCCCACGGTTACTGTCACAATAAATTTGAACAAAATGAATATAAACACATAACATGAGACAGTGTCTCTTTTGACCAACGGTCACATATGAAGATATAATATACGGGTACTTTCCCCTTTTCTCTTGGTAAACTCCGTTATCAATAAGACAGTGTGGATGGGAGTAGGGTGGGGTATTGGAAGAGAACTGCAAAAGCATAAGTTTAATCATACTACTTCAGGTGTTATTGAAGGAAGACGTAATACCAATGCATGTATGCAATCATAGCTTTATGTTTCAGAAATGAAGCGTGTAGATCAGTCGACAATGGGTTTTCACACTTCACAGATCAAACAAGTGGGACTAAAAGTGACCGCGTGTAACACTCAGGGTGTTTGTACTTACTTGTTCTTTCTGAGCATGCTTACCTCACTTAAAATTACTTTTACCTATAATTGTCCATACTATTTCGACTAAACATAGAAAAACTGTTGAGATGAAATCGATTAATTTGATAAACATTAACCGACTATGGTTAATTTAATTTAATTTAATTTAATTTAATTTAATTTAATTTAATTTAATTTAATTTAATTTAACTCAAAACAAAATAAAAGATACTAGCAATAAAATCTTTATCTTTCATTTTGACAAATTGCAGTGATCACTTCTAAACAATACACTAATATCAGAAATTTGTGCAGTGGGTTGATTTTGCTTTAACTTACCCAAAAAAAAGTAGTTAAGTTACAATCGTGTTTTTGAAGAGGAATTTTCTCAGTAAATTATTATTTCATCAGCTTAAACTCCATGGCTTGAAATATAGAACTAATTACACACAAGTTGTATATCATCAAAACAGTAAAGGCGGATAAAATTGCTACAAAACAGCTGATGTACCATTACTGAAAAAAAACGATATTTTCTATGTCGCTGATCTACGTTTCAAATATAATATTACAGCTGATATTGCCTGTGGGTGTGGACTTTTTTTTAATGCTGCCTTGTGCCCTGAGGAATCTCGTGAATCAAGCAATGCGGAATGATACAATGGACTATTTTATGAAAAGACAAGTATGTTTTGAAATTGGCTAATCAACGCGCTGTGTTATGAATAGTTATATTCATCAACCTCAAAATTATTTTACAGACATAAATATACATTCAAGCACATACTATTTTGTTGTTTTATTTATTCTCTCTCTCTCTCTCTCTCTCTCTCTCTCTCTCTCTCTCTCTCTCTCTCTCTCTCTGTTTCTATCTGTCTGTCTGACTGTGTAAAACAGTTTCCACTACATCGCTTTCATAACTGTTAACCAAAAGAGCCATCATTTCAAGATTTTCGGGTTGGGCGAGGCCAAACCTGACGGACTTGTTAATTTCCGTATATAGGCTACAGCAATTTTACAGCACATGCAAATTCAGGACGAATGCCCCCTCCCCTCCCCCTCCAGGCTTCCCCAAATGACGTCATTGATGCGTATACCACAGTAGGTGCAATAAATATAACACCACAGGCATGACGGTTGAAACTGTAATCCTTGGAAAACATAACAGAATCCAGGTTTGAAACCCCCACCACCCACAGAAAACAATGAATAAATATGTTATAGATGAGATAGAAAGAATAATAAAGAAAAAAAAGAATGAAAAAGAAGGAGAAAGAAGATAAAGAAAGACTACTAGGCACAAAAAAGGGACGAAAAAGAAAGACAAAGAAGAAAAATCAAGAAAGCTATTAGAGGGAAAGAAAATAAAGGATGAAAAACACAGAAAAAGAGAAAAATCACACACAAAAAAAGAAAGATAAAAAAAAACCACTTCAAGATCTATCATAGAGATGAATCATGAGATGGAGCTCAAAGAATTCAATTCAAAGGAGGAAATCCTCAAGCTGAAGTTATTGTAATGGACTGGAAATTTAGCCTCTATATTTTTGGGTTTAAAACAGTTACAAATTAACTTTCATTCGTTGTAAAGCTTTAGGTGGTAAAGCAGCATAAGTGGTATAGTACTAATACTAGTGCCGCTGCTTCGTAGACGGGGTTACAATATCGGAGCTAGGTGGAGGAGTAATGTCAACATTGATGGACAATATTAATTTATTAATTAATACCTACTGTTATTCAATACCGAACGACGATCGGTATGTTTCTAGAATATATTTCCTATTCCCATATAAACTGTTAATAAATCATAAATTTAACTTTTTCATTTCACGATGCTATTATGCCAGAAATGTGTTATAACTTTCCTAGGTATTAGCGTCATTTCCAATTTTTGGCACATTTGAAGTGCTCTCGTCGTTATCTCGCATTAATAGTTAGGGGTCGCTTACGAAATCACTAATTTATAAAGGGAAAAATACATTTATTCGTACTGCAAATGTTTACCACTGAGGAATGAATTAGTTGTATGCACACTTTTACTAACAATCTGGGTTATATAATTTTTCTTTTAAAAATTGCGACGTGTAATTTAGGTGTAGTTGGGTTGTTATCGGTGGCAGAGTATGATTGCTCCCAGAATTTTTTCTTGCGGTTGCTACCCTGCAAACGGCAGAAGTTTTCCCTGCCAAGCGCAAAATTCTGCAGAATTCCGCGGGAGGTATAAAAGGCTTGTCAGCATCTCCACTGGAACTTTTTCGGGTTTACGAGGGTCACGTTACAAGCTAGGTCCATTCAGAAAGCGCGTGGAAAAATCTTTCACTATTACTTTACTACGGATAAGGAAGTACGCAAACGATAAGGTAACTTTTCTGTTCACTAATAACAATTTAAAAAGCTCTAAACTACGTTTTAAAAACTACATCTGTGTACAAATTACTTTTATAGATATTGATTCATTCAGAGTCATTTAAAAATGAACAACTTCAGTTTACATATCGGATTATCAGTAAATAGTATTCAGAAAGTATTTGTATTATTATGTGAGGTCAAGTCAAGGGTTTCTTGCAGACCTCGTTTGAATAATGTTGATTATTACAATTCAAAAGCAATAGGATATCAAATAATAATAATAATAATAATAATAATAGGTGCATGTTGCATGAGAGAGAAAAATAAGTGTTTCTCAAAGCTCTCTCTAATAGCTATTGTTTAATTGTAAAGCTGCTGAGTGTTTCTCAAAGCTCTCTCTAATAGCTATTGTTTAATTGTAAAGCTGCTGAGTGTTTCTCAAGGAATTATACATATATACTGTTAGTTATTTTTTTTCAGCCAATGAGTGTTTCCCTAGGCTCTGGTTGAAAGTAACTTCTACGAATTTAGTGAAAAGTTAGACTGAATAAATCACATGAAACTTAGTCTGAGTATGCATTTCATCAATAGTCCCATTCTTATTGTAAGGATTGCTCGCTTCATCAGATAATCAGAAACCTCTTGGAGTTAAGGTCTAAGTTCACCTGGGCCTTTCTTTAATAAGAGCTTATCAGCCAAAGAGAACATAGGGAGCCATTAAGTGGTCACCGGAAGTTTTAACGGCCAACGCTACCCCGTAACAATATAATAGAAGTCACTGTATCAAGCGGAATTAAACCAGAAACATTCAAGCATTTACTGAGAGGAAACAAAAAGAATATGTCTTACATACCGAAGGAAACAAGAAAATTCTATACCACTGTACTGTTATATTGACCTGAATGGAAAAAGAGAAGAGGAAAACTAAACTAAACTATATAGAATAAACGAAAACCACAATAAATTAATCAAATAGACTGAAATCCAAGTTCATTGAATAAACCGGTAATTAGATGTTCCCAAGATATGACATAACGAGTGAACTCATCCAATTTTACTAGTCGAAAGTTATATCCTTAAATTTATTTGTTTTTTATATTAAAAAACACAATTAAAAAAAAAGATTGAGAAAAGTCAAGAAAAACAAAACAAACATAATGCCAAACTTTTGAATATTAAATAAATCTGACATCTCCATATCCTAACCAACAAAACATGATGGTATGTGACTAATATGAGTAGACAAATTTACGACAACACAACTAGCCTTATCAGGAAGCTATCCACTTTATTAATAGACAGACCAGTCCTTGCGATAAACTCCTACTGCATAGCTCCAAGCGAGGCAACTATTACTACTAATCTTAAGTCTTTCGTATGAATCTGCCGGGGATCGAACCCACTATCTCCAGCATCAGACGCTGACGATCTAAACACTTAGACCACATGAGCTGTGGACTGGATAGTAAATTAATATGACAGGAATACTTGCTGACATTGAAGGAGCATATGCTAATATAACCAGCCAGCTATGTAAAGCTTGACAGAATAGTGTGTCTAATATGACCGGAAAGTGTGATAATGAAGATGAACAATATGTTAGAAACCAGCGAAGACTTTTAATATGCCGGGAAAGTAAGTTCAATGTGTCTCGAAAGTAAGTTCAATGTGTCTCGAAAGTAAGTTCAATGTGTCTCGAAAGTAAGTTCAATGTGTCTCGAAAGTAAGTTCAATATGGGTGGAAAGTACGTTAATATGGCCAACAAGGTATGCAGTATATACATTGGAAGTGTTTTAAATATGTCCTGAAAGTATTTTAAATTGGGGAAAATAATTTACCTGCAGATCCTGGTGACGTTTGGCTGTGTATGCGTGATTTAAATCCAAGCTTTGACAATTTGTACCGTAGCTTGAAGGTTCTCGAACTTATGAACATAAATAGGTGAGCTGAAAGGGGATTCTTGGCAAATTTTGATTTCTCATTTACTTAATTTGTCCGGCATATCAACAATACTGTTTAACCACAAAGGTTGTTTTGGAGCTAGTTGCTAGGCTGGTTTAGCAAAATGCCTTTTTGTTACAAAATGGATGATAAGCGATTTATAAAAGGAATTATAACCCACAGTGGCGTCGTTAGGGGGGTGCGTGGGTTGCTGACCGCACCAGTTGACACCATCTCAGAATGGTGACAACAAAATGAAAAATTGCAAATTTTACAGAGCACACACTGCTCGGTCTAGTCGGATTTCATAAGCGGATAACCGATCTTAGTTAAATACAGGACTTGCAGGCACGGGGTGCCACCATGCAGTCTGTAGAGCGTCTGGTGCTCCATGGTGGTAGTCTGGAGGGGTGACACTATGAGTTTACCGCACTGGGTGACACCAACCCTAGCGACGCCGCTGATAATCCATGATGCAGTAATAGCGGTATATTAAAAATTAAAAATAAAGTAACATCGACTTCTTGATAAAATTAGTAGCATAGGGCATATAATGTAATGGATGTTCGAATTAGTATGTCCAGTTTGACTTGCCGATTTTAATAGCCAAACGTGCTTAAAAGATTTGCTTCAGGCATATTTGAATATTATGTGGCTAGGTTGCTACTGGTGATAAACATGTGTACGTCCTTGGGTAGGTTAATTTGCAAAGGTCATGCAGTATTTTCTTCTCCGCCTGTGGCTTGGTAGATGATAACACAGTATTTCATTCATCCGGAGTAACATATATTTTCTGCTAACAATGTGGAGTGTTCTATATGCCATTCACACTTTTTTAACATTAATTTTGAATAAGGACATGAATGAATAGAACGACTTTCTAAAAACTATGGCATTAAAGTGTGTGTGATATGTTGTATCTTACTAAAGTATTTAAAGAAAGAAGTAATAAATGGAGTGGAACAAGAAAAGTGTTTCTACTTCGAGTGCATCACAGAGCCTCCAAAAGGAAACAATTACCGTAAGCAACGTTTTACACTACACAATGAAAAAACAATTCTTGCTCCTCAATCGAAACTCAAATCAAAGTATATATCAGAAGTGAAAATAATACATAATTTTCGTATTCGACTATTCATTGAATGCATTCAAATAGGTTTCAACTATTCATTGAATGTATTCGAATAGGTCTCGACTCTTCACTGAATGTATTCGAACAGGTTTTGAATATTCGTCGATGTTAATGACAGTGTATAGTATGTCCTCTTTTCTTCGTCTACTTTAATATTTATTATTGACACCCACTAGGTTCAGCCAATCTGGAATCGACTCCCAGCACGCTTAACCCATCCGCATTCAAAAATACTGTGAACAAAATGATTTAAATCAGGTTAAATTACATTTAGTCAATTCAAACGAATATCTTTTTTCCTTGTTTATTTTTTAACACAGTGGAATCATAACATTATTTTATTCTTGAAAACGGACGGTAAAGGACAAATCTATAGTTAATATAATCGAAGACTATCTTAAACACTTTTCAAGCAAATTAGTTTATTTATTATCAATATCACGAGGACAAGTAGCCATTTTATTTTTATTTTAACATGTTTATTGCAGATTTACGGAATTTTTTGTACTATTGTATAAGATTGACGTGTCTTACGGGACTGAATTTGTTGACCAATTATTTGGATATTCTACTAAACAATATCAGTTTGGACTCCTATTCAGACTTAAACATGTAAACTGTAATTGGCACCACATTGTACCTAATATGTACATTTGAACAATTCTAATATGGCCTACTGGCTTTTGGAAACAGTAGAACGAAATCTCTACCAGGGACGGGTATCTGAAAACTAGTTCCCTGCCTCAACTAAGTTTGGTAACAGACCATACGATTTGATGGCAAAAGAGAGATTCCAAATAAATAGTTAGGATATTCTCAAAAAGGCATTAGAAAACAAAAGTGAAACAATCCTTGCACAAATTGGAAAATATGTTGATAACAATAGGTTTGTATTAACGTACAGAAAAACAGAAAGCAGCAAGCTTTATCATAGCAGCAACAAATTCTTTTAATACTGCAACTTGAATGAACCTGTTCCAATGTCATGTTAACTGGCCCCATGTACGTCTTAATAATACGAAGCTGATATCAACTTAGCGGACATATTTTACAAAATAAAGAAAAGGATAGTGTCAGATATTAAGTTTACGGGTAATTCCATATTTGTGTACTTTAAACCTTATAGGTCACCGGCCTTACTCTAAAAATTTTCTTTTTAGATTTTGCTGTACATGACTAAAAGTTCTCGCACAAAAAGAAGTTTTAAATGTTATCAAGTGTAGAGAAGATTTAATAATTACATGATTCCAAATAGAAGTATACAACGCTGTTAATTCCCCTAGCTACGATTTTCCATATATAGCAGACGCCAACCGGAAATGAGGAACAATTATCCCCACACAACGAAGTACATGTTTCTTGTTGTCGAAAACT